>JAQGBJ010000103.1:0-67918 GCA_034698345.1 Sphaeridia pumilis
TTAGCACAGTAGTTAAGACTAAGGTTGTCTAGATGGTTATCGAAATCGTACAAATCACGATATGCTTTCGCTTGAATAAGGGCCGAAACTGTTGACAAAGCTCCCTGATAATCTGGTTCGAGTAACACGCTCGCTTCTTGGTGACGCAATTTACCATCGCCAAACTGATAAAACGTGAACGGAATGCATTCCAAATTTGAATTCAGCTTCTCGTTATTAACCTAAAAATGAAACTTGACATTATTTTTTTTCGAAATCAAATTAATACAGTTCAGTCATGCTTTAGTGTCAATTTAAACGTACCATCACCACAACTAGCTTGGAATTCATCTCGGCTAGCTTCTCCGCTATTCGCAGGGCGACAAAATCCGGGCTACAAGTGAATACAGAGTTTAGAATCATTGAAAGCAATTCTATGTAATTTCAAGCTTAGTCCACATTTCAATTCCTAAGCCTGTATCTTACTTGTTATCCTGCAGACTTTGGTTAGCTTGATAATAGCCGGCTATTTCATAATTTCCTCCTTTGCAATATTGGTCGATCTGAAAGAACGGTTTCATTCACAAGATTGAATCAGACAACTATTTATAACTGAATATCGTTATCGTTAATGAGGGCAGTTACACGTACCTGGGCCAAAGCTAGCTCCATCGGTGCAGTGACGTACTTGTTCAAATGAAGGCATGGAATCGCATCATGAAAGACATGTTTGGCGCTAGCTTTCACGACTGAACTTGTCTTGTTTTCTTCCCCAGTATCGGTTTTCGTTGGAGATCCCTCGTTTCCGGTGTTCTCTTTCGGAGACTTACTGGGGCTTTTATCTGTTTTCCTCAGCAGTACGCCGCTAACAGGCATTTGCGGGTATTTGGTCACATGAAGAATTATTTTTGAAAATGCTTCAATACTATACGTAACTTCCATCTTGATTTCAGTTTTCGAATAGCAAGTATTTTCTGGATCAGTATCAGATCAATTTTAAAGATTTAATGTACTGAAGCCGGAACTGCTCTTGGCTCTCAAATTTTTCCAAATACAACTTCACACACTAAATAGCCAAACGGGAATGTAGAAATTATAAGCGCTGTATTTAAACACTTTAATTTCACATGCACCGGAATCTTGAATGACTCGTTCACAGCGGGCAGGTGAATCCAAAATTTAAACAACCCGCTTCGTCAAGGAGTTCTCGAGCATCTCTGTAGCTTTACTCAGTAGTGTTTTACATACTCCAGCTCTATAATCAACCGTAAGAAGTAGTTAGATCTATGCCCGATCCGTCATGCATACTTCAGCTGCCCTGTGTCGAAGCAAAACACAATTTCAGTGTTTGTTTTTATTGTGATTCATTGAACTTTTGGCTCGTCTTTAAACTACAAACCGATGATTAGCTACTAATTCACCATCGCAAACTCACATCAGTTAATCTTAAATTATCTCCGAATGTTGTTATGAAGCTTAAGCTGTATTTCATCGTTTGTTCAGTGTTCGGTGGTGTCAAACTGTCAAACTCTGACCGAGTTTGAATTTTAGTCGTCATTTGTAATTCATTATTTGAGAAAAACTGTTGTTATTTAAATGGTTGAAAGAACAATAATTAATTTTCAAGCTACCTTACAAGTGCAATATGCCTAGTTCAAGAAGAACACGGCCTGATGGAGGTGGAGAGAATGAAGGTTCTCATCACGCAACAGAGGGTAACAGTTTTACTTTTTAGGAAGCTTTCATTGATTACACAATGAAGTAACTTTTCAAGAGGTATTCTAACGCGTGTTTCGTTGTTCAACAGAAGCTGGTGCTGCAGCTCCAATCTTGAATCGACGTGATGAAAATTCGATTTCATTCCGCCATTTTCTGCAGCAACAATCTGATGTAGTGCCAGTCCGCCATCGACCGAGTAGAGGTTGGTCCACAATGTTGAATAGCAAGGAAGTCTGGTATGATCGTAACTTCATGGAGATTATCTGGTTTTTAGGTGCAAGTGCGGGATCCGTTGATTTAGTCGATGGAGCTGCCATGGCCTTGCCGGATTTCGTTCAAGATCACTTACCTCCTGATGGAGCTGCAGGAGGCCACGATCAACAGGAAGCTCGAGCGTTTCTGCCAGAGGGTGCTCAAGCATTACCTCATGAGTCACCTAGTCAGAGGCTGATGCAGTTCCAGGGCTCAAGAAATGGCCTACCCACGATGCACAACTCTAACGAAGTTCCTCCAGCAAATCAACCACAAGCACTTCCTGATTTCCTCTCTGATGGACCTATGCTCAGTGTTGCAATGGAAGGCACGAACTCAGTACCAGGAGCAATGTCTTCTTCTCGAAATTCAACTTCCAGCAGTATTGCTTCCCTTCCAGCGAATCAGTCAGGGGCAAGGAATGAACGGGATTTAATGTTGCGTCAGATTGAGCAACTGACACGAGAAATCGAAGATAGAGACAGGAGGTATGTATAGCTCTCTCATAAACTTCATTACAAACACGTCGGATGAATGATGCAGCATATTTTGTTGTGCCCTAGCATTCGACGACTTGAACGCGATCTGCGAAGACAGCAAAATGAGACAAGCATGTTGGAAACTGCTTACCTAAATGCAAAACAAAGTTTACAGGAAGTCACTGTAAGTTGTGTGTGTGAATACTCTCAACTAAATCAATGAAAATATGTAACAATAATTATTCGATCGTTGCAGAGGAGAGCTGTTGTCGCAGAAAACCGATTGTCGGAGTTAGAGGAGCAGAAGGTAGGTTTAAAGTTTTCAACAAAAGGAGTTAATCTCATCCGCAACAGACTACTGATGATCACAATGACTTTAGGGAGAACCATCGGCTAGAAACAATAGACCTCGAAACGAAGGACGACCATCTAGCAATCTGCTTTCCCGGGGAGATGGCGATAATGCTGGGTCCAGAGTTAATGGGGCTGGAGATTCTGCCCCTTTCAGTTCCCACGATATAATGGAAGTAGCGTTTTCTACAGAATTTCTGGTTGGGTAAGCTAAAATCGAAAGTTTTTGGGTCAATGGTTATGAGAATTCGTTCTGAGTTGTTCTTCTACTGTGCTTATAGGCAATTAGCTGAGCAGGTTCAAGCTCTAAAACGTATGGCAAGATCAACATCTACGGAGCCAGACGAGCCTCTAAATTTCAAAGATCGAAAACAGCCTCATAAGCCCAAACCAGACGGAAGTTCAAAATGAAAACGCATACTCAAGTTGTGATTTTTACGTAAAAGTATTTTTATATCCTAAACACCTCTATAGATTGTCGTTGAACGATGTACAGCTACAAGGCAAATTTTCGGTTGCCAGTTTTTATGTACAGGGAAGGCGTCGGTTACCCGGATGTGCCACAGTATCTAGTTTTGGTAATAGTACTACTAACTAAGTATTCTGATATTTGTTTGTTTTCGTCATGCATAGCCTATGCAGCACAGGGCTTCAATCTTTTGCCATCCTCCAAGTCCCCCTCTCATACCTACGCGTTACAGGTATTAGAATTGTGAATTTAGGGTTTCAAAGGACTACCGAATTGCTTAAAAGTAGCCTGCAAGCAGTTTTTTAAAATGTCCCTATTTTTTAAATCTACGTCATTGTTCAGGGTGTAGTACCTGTAGTGGCATGACAGTATAGTTCGGATTACATAGAATCATGAGAATAATATGGCATTTAGTGTTCATGGCTATAGTTGCGTTGAATTAAAGATTGTTACCTTTTCACGCGAAAACTCGGAGCTGTATCTTTTAAGACTACTAGTCAAAGAACGGTCAGATTGGAAGACATCTTGCGAATTTTTCACAGTACTGCGGCTACTATACAAGCCTAGCAGCATCCATCAGAAGCGTTTACTATGCAAGTAGTAACCGTCTTCTTTTTACATGCTGTGTGAATACGAGATTCCTTGATGACCTTCACACAAGAAGCCGTGAACGCATGTTACAAATACTCTCAGTCAACTGATCTTCCCAATGTTAGGGGTAAATCTGTTTTTGGCTTCAGGGAAAGATCTCACATGTGTTCGTCTGGAAGATCATCTGATTCTCCAGTACAACAACACACTGTACACGACGAACATCTCCGCTTTAAGCAGCCTTAGCAATGAAGCGAACTGCTGTACTTCGACAGGTAACGAAACTAACGAACATTGGCTAAATTGAATTTATATATATATGTTTATTCAGTTGGGCGAAAAGTGTAACTTGTTGCTCTGGTTTTAGGCCCTGCAAAAGGAGGATTGGCTGAAGATCCGCCAAACTAATCTCCATCCAAATTTCAGAAAAGCAACTTATTTCAAGAAACCAGTCGCTGTCAGCCATGCATCCATGCAATACATTTATGATACCGAAGGAAAAAAGTACCTCGACCTTTTCGGAGGCATCGTCACTGTCAGTGTTGGTCACTGTCATCCGTAAGATTGAAGTCATGTACTTGTTAGTGTAGAGACATGTGCAGGGCTTAATACATTAATTTGCGTATCGTTTTCAGAAAGGTGAACGATGCACTTATCCAACAAGCTAAAAAGCTTTGGCACACCACCGCCATCTACGTCACTGGCCCAGTACACGAGTATGCTGAAGCGCTTGTGGGAACGATGCCCGGAGATTTGAAGGTACGCTTGGCGTTTGCTGATTTCACTCATAATTTTTGGTTCTAATGGTACCTGTTTTGGTAGGTCGTATACCCAGTCAACAGCGGATCGGAAGCCAACGATTTGGCTATTTTAATGGCTAGAATAGTGACAGGCAACTTCGATGTCATTGCATTGAGGAACGGATACCATGGCATGAGCCCGCTGACAATGGGTTTGACAGGACATTCCACCTGGAAACAAGCAGCTCCCCATTATATGGGAATACATCACGTAGGAAATTAACCTAACCTCCAAATCACAAATTCTCTGGACCAGCTGCTTACGCTTTATTTTTAGGCAATGAATCCTGACGTTTACCGTGGTTTATGGACCGGAATCCGAGACTCTCCGGTTCAAGTTGAAAGGAAATCAGACTGTCCTGGGTGTATGAGCAGCAATTGCAAATGTGATGCTGCTCTGAACTACGTCAAACAACTAGAAGAAGTTTTCACCTACTCTTTGCCCCAGAAGCGAGTTGCAGCGTTCATCGCGGAATCGATTCAGGTGTGTATTAATGATTTGATACTTGAAAAACCTTGCTTCATATCCCAATAATATTCACTACAATAGGGCGTTGGAGGAACGGTCCAATACCCAAACGGGTACCTACAAAAGGCATTTGAGCTTACGAGGAAGAACGGGGGTGTCTGCATATCTGACGAAGTTCAAACTGGATTTGGTCGAACTGGTGACAATTTTTGGCATTTCCAAGATCACGGTGTTCTACCCGACATTGTCACAATGGCTAAGGGCCAAGGTAAGAAAAGATCCTAGATCGACTGACTGAGTTTTTAAGGCCAAATAGGGCAAATAATGGTTGATCGTAATGATATCCCATGGAGAATACGATACGTCAATAAACCAATCTTCCAGCCCAGTGCCCAAGCCCAGGTCAACAATGGAACATTCTGCGAACTTAAACTTCTGGTTCGTTTTTTTTGTGATCATTTCGCGTAATCTCCTGAAGTCCACGATAAAAACACCGAATGTTCCAACCAGGACGCCCAAGTCGAAAATTAGGGTCTGTCATAGCTCTGAATTGTGGATTTTGGCGGAAAAAGGGCTGCGGCGGGCTCCAATTATCGCTGGAGCTTCCAGGTTGGACATTTTTGTGCTCAGGTCGTGTACTTTATCAGAGTACACGATATGAGTACCAAAAATCCAGACTCTGAGGCTCAAGTCGTAAATGAAGGCCCGGGTAGAGACTTTTTCCGCAAAAATCCGTGTCTATATCGCCCTAGTTTTCGACTGGAGCTTCCAGGTCGAACATTTTCGTGCTCAAGTGGTGTACTTTAATATCGTACACGATAGTACGATTCGGCCAGGGGTCTGGATGCAAGGGCTAGGTGGTGGTTCAAGTTTGCCTGTGGGGAATCACCAAAATACATCTTCCCTTTAGAATATCACTGTGGACCGAGGAAAGTTCCCCGATGTTTGAATATTTGAAAATTTTCAGGTAATGGCTTCCCAATGGCCGCGGTTGTTACAACACCTAAGATTGCAGAATGCATGTCCAATGCTGCTCATTTCAATACATTCGGAGGGAATCCTCTGGCCAGTGCTGTCGCCAAGTCGGTGCTCGAAGTAAGCAATGTTCATTGTCTATAAGTCAGCTGGGATCTATCAAAAATAAAACCGTTGAAAAAACAAATTTAAATTAATATTTTCTAATCTTCTTAAGGTTATCAAGGAAGAGAAGCTGCAAGAAAATTCTAAGCAGGTTGGGACCTACTTCCTTGAGCAGCTTGCCAAGTTCAGGTCAGATTTTGAAATTGTCGGAGACGTCCGCGGAAAAGGTCTCATGATTGGAATGGAAATGGTCGAGAACAAGGAATCAAGACAGCCGCTCCAAATGGAAAAAATGTTGAACATTTTCGAGGACTTCAAGGACGCTGGCGTCCTTATGGGTCGTGGAGGCCATTTTGGTTCGGTAGGTGTTTCTTATTTGTAGCTTATATTTACTCTTTCATGCAAAACTCTATTCATGAATTTCTCGCTGTTCTTCATTTCTAGGTATTCCGTGTGAAACCGCCAATGTGTGTCACCAAAGCTGATCTAGACTTTGCTCTTGACAAAATGAGAAGCGTTCTTCAGAAATACGCATAAATGTGTGCTATAGCCGATACTGGCATTAATGTGTTCTGGATATTTACAAATGTTTGCTTCCACTCTCGCTACATCAAGACTCTTGAGCCCGAAATAATCAAGGCCTTTAATAAATCTCTTCGCTTATGCTACAAATGAAAGTTACTCTTCTTATATCTTACTACGGCTAAAAATTCTTAAAGCTCAAACCCTAAACTAAGCCATAGAAAATTCGGATTCCTTCCGGGAAGTGTACGACTGGAGGGTTGTGTTGGACACTGCCAGTCTCTTGCGACTTCTTCCCATCAATGTCGACAGCTTCAGACTAGGAAATGCCTTTCTTCGTGAACCAGGCCGCTTCGACCGCTGTGGAGTGAACATGGGTTAATCAGGACAGTTAGAATCAACGACTTCGGAATCAATCAAGAACTTTCGCATATTTGAAGTACAAAAGCTACATCAACATACATGAACATGAAATGCCCACTTCACGCTGCCACTTTCCTAGATGGCAGGATAAACAGGCACAACTTCAACAGACTAAAACAATTTTCCCCCATAAGCAAGTGTTATTCGACGGCAAAAAATATAAAATCCTTCAAAAGTCAGTCTCACTCATACCTGTCGTATTGGCGGAGGCGCATCAAAAATACTCTGCTTTTCGGTGTCAGCGAGAACCCGATACACAATGTCGGGTGTGAGGGAAATTACAATGACCAGGAACACCACCGCCCAGTGGTTAACGTTGGTCAGCAGGTTGAAGTAGGCGTGTCGACAAGCTCCAGCTTGTTCAGTAGGTGACTTCAGAAACTCGTCTCTTCAAACCATCAAACATGACATTATTGAACCGGCCATCATCCACCCAAAATTGTTAGCTAAATTATAGACTTACAGGCTCGTTTCTGTATACAAGGCGAAGCTCAATATCAATGTCAAAAAAGAAAATAAATACGCGACACCACTCCACAAAGTTAAATACTTTGTCTCAACCAGAAGCTGCAAGAGATGTGATGTAACCATAATTACGAATGATCGAAAGCTGGAGAAAGCTCATAGACAAAGTACAGCTTACTTTCAGATTAGCAACAGCAACTATTCCCGTATTGACCTGCAATTCCAGCTCGCATTTGTCTGTCTCGGGAGAAATATTCCTGGCACAAATGACGGGGATGAAGAAGCAAACTAGCGAATGATAAACGGCCAGAATGATCCATCTCAAAAACCCTGGCCAGCGCAGATTTCGGTTGTCCGCGATGACTTTGTAGATATTCGGGTATAGCATCAACTGAGACGCCGTATACGGTTGTTCCTGTACTCCGTAGGCGAAAATCGGGGCCGCAGCGTACAGAATGTTATAGCCCATTAGAACTAAACCGCCGTAAAAGCTCTACAAACACATACCCAAGTTCAGTCAAGTTCATATTAGGTTTTCCGAAGAGCTATAAGCTTGAAGTAGTAACTTACAGTGCCAGAAAATCCACAGAAAAACCCGTACCAAAACTGTGGTGCTACAAAAATTATGTTCTTGTAGAAAAAGTATACGACCAAAGTTGCGAGCCGAACGTAGTACCAATGTCCGTGGACCAGAATTGTTTTCTTCAGGTACCAAGTCCGGCTTAGAGCAAAATCGGCACATCGGGCGGCCTGCCGTCCTTCTTTGCCAATTATTCCTGAGATTCATATGCCTTTGAAGTTTTTATATTTGAGTGTATTTTTAAAAAGAGAGTCAAAAATTACCTATTCCAACATGAGCCTCCTGAATCATTGCCACATCGTTAGCACCATCTCCCACAGCGGCAGTAACACAATTTTTTGATCGTGATTTGACCATTTGAACGACCTACAGATAATTGCCATATTACAAAATAGCTCCTCCAAAATAAAAATTACAAAATTCACCGTACTTTGGCTTTCTGCAGTGGTGACATCCGGCAACATAATACTCGCTGAACACGCTCGGAAATTCGTATGAGCTCATCCGGGCATGTTCTGAAAGCTGATTCCAAACTTTCTCCGTCGACAACCAAGGTCGAATCGTTGTCAACTTCGGACCTGAGATTGTTATGCACGTTTATTTTTTTATTTCAGGTTTTTCCCTTATTCATCCATTGCGCCCACTTACGACAGAGCTTCCAATTTGGACTTGACATCGGCTCCACCTCCATCCTTGACCAGGTTTAAGCATTTGCTCGTCGGTTTGAGCAGACCACAAGCCATGGCGACGCTGACGCCAGTTTCAGTCTTATCTCCAGTCAGCATCCAGACATGGATTCCAGCAGCGACGAGGGACTGCAACATGTCAGGAATTCCTTCCTGAAGCTGGTCTTCAACTCCAGTGGCTCCGATGCAAGTCAGCTGGTTTTCGATCGAGTGATACAATTTCCTCATGGTTTCTTCCCTATTCTTGAGCATTCTTCTAGCACTTTGAAGCTTTGTTGAAAACTTGGCAAGTTCTTCACGTGTCAGCTTCCGTTTGGCTACGACCAGCGTCCGTGTTCCAAGCTGTTCTCACAAATTACACCTCAATAAGATGGTGAGTCAAAAAACCCATTTCGGGACCTTCGGCTTTTGAGCAATTTACCATTGAAAAGTCCATGACAGCCTGTAACGTTTCGTTCGTGGGGCCTTCAACGCATCGGGGTACCACAGTCGACTCTGCGCCTTTGAGCAGGAGCCAAATGTCCTTATTTTTGTCTTCGACTATCACAGACATGCACTTCCTGTCTAAGAATCAACATGTCAGTCGCAACTTTTGTGAATATGATAACTACGGACGGGGGTTCGAAACTTAATTTTTACCAGAATCAAATTCTAACACATAGTGGCGTTTGTACACTTCAGTGTTTCCCAGGACATCCAATGTTAGCATTTCTTCACGGTCTCCCTTGAACTTGACGCCCAATCTGGAAACACAAATTAGAAGTTTAAATTCTGAAGTATGGAGCGCTGGAGGAAGCCTGAGGGTCTCGTACACTTCGCAAGATTCCACCAAAGCTTTCTCGTCGGGACTTGAGGCCTGATACTGCCAGCCGTCTTGTAAGCTGGCAGCAACATTTTCTGTTGATGATTTTGCACTGGAAATGGGGTTAGGAGAACTACCATTTTTGCTTCTAGTTGTCAAATTAGCAAAAATGTTTTGTAAACGGGCTGGCTCTATCAATGAAGGGTTGTGACGAACTGGTACTACATTAACACTATGGCACAGGGCAATAGTTCTCAAAAAATCTAACAATGGCGGGCACGCTGTTAAATCAACTTCTTTTCCACTTTCATCACTTTCTTCTCCATGAACCCTCAGCTTTCCATCATCAAAACTAAACTTGTCAGCCCCAATGGAACAATATCGGAACTTCATAATATTTTCCGTCAGAGTTCCCGTTTTATCGGTGAACAAGTAGTTGATTTGGCCCAGTTCGTCGTTGACATCTGTCGTGTTCACCATGGGCTGTGCATATTCGGGTGGATCTTGCATGTCGCTGTCCCATACGAAAAACAAGGCTCCAATCACCTTTTGCATTTCTAAAAGGGCAAAATTTTAAAATTCTGGCAGTTTTAAAGAATCAAATTGATTAAGCAGAGGGAGAAATTACATACCTGCGGTTACGTACAAACTTATTGGGATAATGTAGTTGTACAGTATGAAAAATGCCAGAAGATTGTCAACTACTGGAACAAAGTCCCATTCTTCAGAAAAAGTGATGCCAAGATACCAGTCTTGATCTATATGAAATAGAAAGTTTGTTGTATATTCGACGGTTCAGCTTTGAAACACATGGGCTCAACCCCATAATAACTTACGTTGCGCCAACCATACGTAGTGGTAAATTGTGGAAAAAACTCCCATTAAAACCAGGAGAATTGCAAACAATGTTATGAATCTCGATTGGATTCTGCAAAGGTTCAAAAATAGATTTAGCATCTTGACGGAAGCTTTTAAAAAATAGGTTAGGAGCTTCAGCGAACCTGGAAATAGTGGAGTACTTCATCGCCGGCGGCTTCGAGTTACGCGCTAGCCTCGTATCCACTCCGGTATAAACCACGAGCCCAAAAACGAACTCAGTATTTTTTATGGTCGTTCCTCGAAGGAGCATATTATCCATGCTGACAGGAACCGTGACAAATGTTGACACAGACTGTTTACCCTTTAGCGAAGCTCGGCGAAAGCTTGTGGTCCGTGGAAGTCCTAAGGAGCTTTGCGTCTGTATTGCCAAAAATTAACTTTGAAAATCTTGAAAATGATCAAGTTCAAAACTTGTTCAAAGGACTCACATCCGGAGGCGGGACTTGATTTGGCGGAAGAAGCAAATTCCCGCTAAACGAATACAAATCCGGGCTCGGCTGATCGCATTCTAAAATGGCATGCAGCCTATCAAAATCTCTGGCCCTTCGAAATCTCCACAAGCCTGGCGGGCAGTAGCGCATCTGCAAATTGGACACATTTAGTCAGAAAATAAAACGTACATCTCTGCAGGTCCTTGTGAGATTTTTGCTACCTTCAAGTTGGTTTCACCATCCAAATTTGCGGTGGACACTTGACACCGCTGAAACTCGTCACTTGAACCAACTACCAGGATATCAGCGGGAACTTGATTTTCGCCTTCAAGTTTGATAACATCCCCCACCCTGACGTCTTGAGACTGAATTTGTATCAACTTGTTATCTCGAACTACAGTAACCGGAGCATTATTCACCTTGCTGTCCTTCTCATGTCGCTTGAGATCTTCGTACAATTGTTTCCCTGCAGAAACCACTATGACAAATACCAACGGCAAACCGGAAGTCACTGGACTAACTGGACTTTTCTTAAGTAGTAGAATCTGCAATCAGGCGGAGAGATTATGAGATCACAAAACGGCAATATTAAATGTTTGTCGCCGAATAACTTATTGCAACTCCAACTCACCTGTATAATAAATACAATTAGAAAATAAAAATTCGCACACCGGGTGAATTGCTCCCAGAGCGTCTTGTACAAGAAGCTATATATAGTGTATCTCGATGTCGTCATAACGTTACTACAGTATGTAGGCCTTCCTTTCCTGTCGTCCAGTTCGTTTTTGGGAATTCGCGTAGAACTGTTATTTGCGGTACTTGTTTCCGTCGTGGGCGCCGTGAAGGAATCCAAAACCACTTTAACTTCCTCTGAGTCATTTGAAGCCTTGTACTGGACTTCCAGTCGCTTCGCTGCCTCTTCATCCTGTCGCCAAAAAACTAGTGATTATATATTAGCTAATTTACAAACACCAATTACTATTAATTTCTTACCTGCTCAGGGATGCTCTCTCGACTGATGATACTTGTCGCTGAGATTCGGGCGGCTGTTGTTGAAGAAACCTCAATTGTGGGTACATCTCCATAATAAATGATACGAGACTCTTCCACTTGTTCCCTGTGACGTTTCTGAATAAGAACAAAATTCAAAATCTCCAACGTCACTGGACAGCAACTTCAAGATCACTTGTGGTCTCCACTTCTCACCTTGAAAATGTCCCGTATCGTCTTCAAACCGGGAAAGCCCATTGAGTTAATCCCAAAAAACTGGTCCCATCCACGTTAGTAATCCGATGCATCGAACGACAGGTGTTTCAACTCAGGTTGCCTTCACTTGTACATGGTGCATTTCTTCCATGACATTTTCCAGGTTCCACTCCACAAGTCAGTTGCAAAAATAAAGCCAAGACGCAGTAAAAACACCTGAGACATTTCAAAACACTAATTTAAACCTTGATTTTCGAGGTTTTTTTCAATATTTTCCAAAAAACAAATAACTTGCCAAAATTTGACTCCTGACCTTATAAATTTTTACTTGTTTAACAGCTATGGCAACGGTATCTACATACGATTTCCAGAAAAACGCTTACTAACAGAGCACTAACATTAGAAGCTTGATTTGAACACGTGGAGCAAAATAATGTCTAGAAGCCAAGCCAAGAGTCATGTGTAACAACGTTTGCAAAAATCACAACTACCGATTCGCAATATGCCATTTTCAATCGGCATATCTCATCATCATCCTGTGACCGTGCTCCCGTACTCAGACTGCAGTAATTTTGATTTCACTGAATTATGCATGAATCGGAAGTAAAGAACGTGGCTGGGATTAATTACAGTGACGCAACCTCGCGTATATATATATAGATAATATTTTATAACTTTAAGCGAAAGTATATAAATATTTGCCAAACTTGCAACAACCAACTTATAAAATCAAACGACCTCAAAATTCGTCAACTGGACCAAGGGCTGTATACATTTAACGCTCAGGCTCTTCCACTCACCTCAGGTTCATCCGGTAAAATAAAGGTCAATTTCAAAACTTATCCGTTTCGAAAAAGTGGCACTTTTGATGTAAACTTAAAACTCCATAATCCAACAAGGTTGTCACTTTATGCTTCTTCAACGACTAATAATGTCAACTCAATCCTCTAATCAAGCAACAGGAGGAGCAGCAATTATCTCATCGTTTATCGGACCGCGACAACAAGACAAATCACATGAACAACTTGACGTGAATTTTTATTTACACAAACAATATGCACAATCGGTCAAGCATTTAAATATGCATCTGTATGTCACCCAATCCTTGCGTCATTCGCCATTGCGTGTTGCGGTGCACCAATGAGTTCCGGTTTTGCCAAAAACTCCACACTCGATTTCGCCAATTTCAACAAGGAATACAAAGACTTTAAAAGGGCAAGTATCCGGATTTTCCGCCAAACAGCAAACATCAACCACTTTGCAAATATTCGTGTAAGCACTGTCTTCTTCAAAATCCACTTGTCACGCTATATTTCCAGTAAATATAGCTATTTCGCCAACGCTTCCCTTGCGTTTGTAACGCTATTTAACCACTATTTCGGAGCCACGCACTCACGTGTTGACTTATTCTTTTGGTATTTGCAGAATACAAAGACCATATATTAATTCTCTCCTCACCTTTTGGCTATTAGCAAACAATTCAAGATGCATTAAGTCTCGTCACATATCATGCAACCTTCAAACGAAAGTGTGCCTTGAAGCAAATATAAAGTGTATTGCATGTTACGACATTTGTTACAATCTTCTTGGATGCCATTAGTAGAGTTTGCAAATTCGCCCGAGTTGGAGCATAACAAAATTATTGCTTCCTTTCAGAAGCAATGTATATATACAGAGTTTCACTTTGAGGAAATTGTCATGGGTAGAATCGCATGTTCTTTGAAAAAGCTTCAACAAAGACTTTATAATAGCAAAGAAATAGTCAGTGTTGAGCTTAAAAGACAAGGAAGTGACAGTAAAACGCCATCCTATGCCCTTGCAAAATTTTAGCATTGTCATTACATCACACATTTCGCTTGATTCCAGCATATGGATGAAGGATGTCTCTCTCAGCCAAGTTTTGAAATCGTCTACTCTTTTATTATTATCAAGTAATAAAAGCAAATTAACAATTCATTTGGGACATGTCTTGGAGTCGTCTTCCAAAATTTTGCTCTAGTCGACAGCTCTGGCAGACAGTTCAAGATAGGTAGGCAAACACGATAATCAGCGACCTTTACTACTGGTATTTAGCACTTCCAACGTGTGACTACTCTTTCATAATACATAATTTCCTCAAGCTTGATGAATATTCATTTTTTGGCTTTTCCTTAGCCAGTTCACATACATTAATTTAACTTTTGGTTATATAGAACACGAAATTTGCCCGCAGGTATAATATACAAGCTACAGCAAATGTCGCTAAAGAACAACGTTCTAAAACCCCTTTCAAACAAGGCCAAAGTTACTGTCCTGTGCATACGCCATAATATAAGATTCAAAAGAAAATTCAAAAGGAGCATCTGCTTATGGTCTCGAAGCTGAAACTTTTGATTTTGCAAAACAAGTATTTGGCGAATCAGGGTAGGCGTAGTGAACAATTAATTCAAGTGCATGCTTGAGAACATCTTGGATCATACTGGATTTGGAATAAGGAGGACAAATGCAGTTGTCAAAATATTTGCTAATGCTAAAAAGAAGCCGGATACCTTCGACCGGGTAATTGCTAGTTACCAAATGACATGCTTCAACAAACGCCTGCATGCACTTGTCAAACTCTTGCTCCAAGTCCTTGCGCAGGTAAACACTGTCGCAACGACCGCACTTGAGGTTCGATTTACCCTTCAAAAGGCACAATTTCATTTCATCTCCAAATTTGTCCTCACGTTTGAAGGTCTTACAGCACTGGGAGCAAGTGTAGTTGAGCGTCTGAAGTCGCGGGTCTCCCAACTGAGGCCAGTCGAATCTACAAGCGATGCAAGTACAGGTAAAAAAGTAGTTGGATTCCAAGTAAGCTCTTCGTTCCGCAAGGGCTTCGTTGACAAAGTACTTGCTGTAACAAGTACAAATCTCTTCGCCTTGAACAAGTCCTCTGGTGGCGACCACGGCCAAAGTACCGTGCTGAGGGCCGTTGATGCGGGTTACGTTAGGGTCACATGAATGGTTGATGAGACTGCAAACGCCGTAGATGGCAGCTGCGTACTGTTGGTACTTCATGCCCCGAATAATGTGCTTCACTTGCTCAGGGTCTAGGCGGTTCATTGAAGCTTCCAACGGAAGACCTTCGAGGCCTTCAACTTGGTCCAGAGAAATCGAGTTGCATGGAATGTTTTCGAGGTGAGAAAGCATTGAGGCTGCGGCGTAGGCCATGAGTTGTTCTTTCTGAGCCTTTTCCGGGATGTCTTTGAAGAAGTCTGAATATTCGTCCAAGGCACTTACAAGGATCAGAGCGCATAATGTGTTTGAATATAGCTCCATGGGGCTCAGCTTGTCGGCATGTGAAATTAAGGATTGTATTCTGCTATAGTCTTGGAACACATTGGCCTTTTCCGGTTTCTCACTGCCCCAAATCTGGTTCAGTTGTTTTGCTCCCAGCTTGACAACCGTTCTGAAAGCTAGAATCATATAACGCGGGGCTGAGCTGCAGTGCAAATGGCTCAAGACGCCACATTCGATTCCGTGAATTTCTTCACTTGATTTCTTAAGGCAAGAGTCATCGCAGTACATGGCCTGTAAACAAAAAGTGAACAAATGATTTGCAGAGAAAGAATAACAGAATAATTAGTTCTAGAAATTTGAACCTGTGGGCTTACAAAAGTACAACTGGAACAAGGGATCCCACTTGAAATTTTCTTGAGGCAGTAGTGACAATGGTTCATGTCCCACTTGAGCTCGTTGGATAGAATGGACACAAACGGACGTTCAACCAACAGAACGGTTCCTAGAACCCCAGAAAAAGTTGATACTAAAAACTTTTTATTTCTAGCTAAACTTGAGCTTGAGGAATCAGCTCGAACCTGCTGGAATATCCCGGGTGACAACCAACTTCCTTCCTCTTCCTTCCTCAGATTCGACCTTCACAAATTCTTCAGCTGCTTCCAACTCTGAACTGGGCTTCTTCAATCTGAAGAGAAAGTCACCGGCAAACTTTCTACGGCGTTCTCGTTCTTTTACTACGTTTTCTGAATGTGAGGCAGCTGCAGATCGAGCCTCAGCCTTTGAGCGTCTTGAATCAAGTTTTTCGGCCATGGTCGCAGGGTAACCGTTGGAGAAAGCAAGTTTGATATCTCGACAGCAGTCTTCCATTAAACCAAGGACGAACAATACCGCTGAGCGGTTTGCGTAGGCCAGTCCTAGCTCTTCGGATTTTGGGGGAGCAAAAACCACGGCTAAATTGTAACCTCGGAGGGCTCTGTCCCATTGTTTGTTTTTGTAGAAATCGTTTGCGAGGTCTCGAAGAGCTTTAGACGTATTGGCGTTTTTGTACGTTTCTGAAATGATCACAGGATCATGCTTATTATCATCTCACCATATAACGACATAACATTACAAGAAAATACATGCAGCAAAAAGCGCAGACATAACCGTCAGTTGTTTTGGAAAAAACTTTAAATTTATGGATTTCGTAAGCACTTGAGCTATATGTGTGGCTTGAGGATTTTTTGGCAATCTTGAACTTTTTGTGGAAAACATGCGTTTAACCGCATACGAGCGGAAGCTGCTTCTCATGCCTAATGCCTATTAGTGTCCGAAGCAATCATATCAAATATGACGTTCAATTATATGGCTGACAAGGTAATTTTGTCTCAAGAATTTTACCTGAAAGAACTTGTGAAGAAAAAGGTTCCCATTTGTAGAAACTACGGATTGCTTTCACTCGCTTCAAGGGATCGTTGCAGGCCTTGAGCAAGTCACTTTCAAACTTTTCCCAATCCAACTTCGTTTCTATTTTCTCTAAGCAAGCCTCGTTGATGGAATCAAAAACGGATGGGTTGTCGCCAAACTCACCATTGAAAGCGCGATTATAAACACGTGTGACAGAAGTCATACTGTGGCTGTCTCAGTCTCACCGTTAAACGGTTATCACCAAGATTTCTGGTGTCTTCTTGTTTCTGCTTCGTTAGGTTTTTGATTTGGTGTCCTTTCCACACTTTTTGGCTGCATATTTGATACTTACTGAAAGTGAGAGACAGAGTTGGGTGCTAGCGGCTTTGCGAGAAGAAGCTATTGCTGATGAACATTTTATGCCGCAACTTAAGTGTTTTACTGGATGCATAGCATCAGAACTTCTAGAACAGTGAGTGTATTGACTGTAACATCATTCAGTGCAATAGTTTCAACTTTCAATATTTGCGGCTGCGGCGGCAGCCACACAAATGCCATAAGCTAATTCTATTAATACCGGCACATTATGAACCACCTTGTTCTACTGTCTGTGTTCTCCCCGCTGAAACAAAAAACATTACCCGTCAAAAGCTTTTTTCGCAGTTTCTTCAAACCTTTCTTCGTGGGGTTGGTTGTATCTCCATCAGTATCAGCTTTGCAATGCTACAGAGTGAAAGATCTTAATAGCCTGACATGCTCCTGACTCCTAAGCGTCTCAGCTGAAAATGTTGTGCTACTAGTATATACGTACTAATATCTGCAACGACTCGGGACTGAGGATGACTTTGCAGAGATTTGATTGATTACTTCCAGAAAAATTCACATCGAAATTTGACAATCTATGGAGAAATTCGAAACATCACCAGGCTCGTTTGTAAAAAACGCAAACTTTAATTTTGTTGACGACTTGCATGATAAAGAGGCTGAATTCTGAACTAAAACAATATAAGACCACTATGCCTACATTTCTATTTAAACTTGACACTTTTGGCAAGATTGGATTTAATTCCGAATATTTCTCCGTCGTATCGTGTGGTCTCTTTACGGACATTTTGTACCTGAAAAACAAGAGGAAATATCTTATAGCAGCTGGAGCGAAGAGAAATGTTTAGTGTGATTCGTTAGAAACATTACATACCTGTCCCTTCCTTCTGATTTTCGCTTTACGGTACTTCTCACGGTGTTTAACTCTGGGATTCCGCTGTTCTTTTGATCTCTTCGGCTGGAGCCCCTTGTTCTTTTCCATAGCGTATGTGATCTTACGCTTGCGGCCCTCTGGATCTTCATCGTCGGATTCTGCAACTTCATCTAAGTTCAAATCTTCGCCTTCTTTCGGCTGCTGCATTGCCTTGATCGAATCACGGCCTTCTTGATGATCAAGAGTATCTAGGCTTGAAGCATGCTTTTCCAGCTTCTTAGAATCAATCTGGTCCAATTCACTCAACAACCGGCGATATTGCATTATCTTCTTCACTACTGGGTGTCCTGCAGCTTCTTGAGGGTTGGAACCCCGAAGATGAAGAAAGAATGTTACGTTGATACAGTAACTGTGGAATTAGTAAATGGTTAATCCTCAGCACGAATTAATGTCGGCAGAGTAATGCTATTGAGATTTACTTTTGAAGTGCGTGAATCCTTGTTGAATAGTACTGCTTCGAAACTCCCCCAAGCTTCTTCTTAGCTACTACATCAGTTAATTTTTGTGCTTCTGCGAGTTTATCTGCATGAAAATTGAAACCATTGTAAAATTTGTATTTCAGAAAGAAATTGAAAACGTTCAGATGAGCCATAACAATTACCTCCACAATCTTTCAATAGAAATTCAACCTCCGGGCAATGTTTCTCAGTCAATTTCTTGATCTCTGATGGTGCCAGTTTCGAAACGTCCAACTTGAATGGCTCTAATGTATCAACATTCTTAGTTTGTTTCTGTTGTGTCGATGCCGCAGGTATGAAGTCCATAAAGTCTGCCTCATCCATTTCAGCAGTGAGTTGCTTTTGAATTTTCAGTGCTTCCTCCTCCTCCAATTCGGCCTGTTCAGCATCCTCGCCTTCCATGCCTCCGAAATCTTGATCCACATAGTCAGTGCTATGAAATACTTTCGCACGTTTGCCCCATGCTCTTTCATTGGGAATTCCGTGAGTCTCGTTGTCGTTTCCGTAAATATCTTCGTCATTATCACTATCTTCTTCTTCGTCATTATCATCGTCAAGATTGTTGTCAGAATCCTCCATAGCACCACCAATATCGGATGCTTCTTCGCCTTCCTCATCTTCAGATTCTGAAACGTCCAGGTTCAGACCAAAGACCTAAAGAATCGAAATCAAAATTATTTTCACCTTACGGCGCGTTCAAATTCAACCCACATGCAGCGGCGGTTACCTCTTCTTCTCCTTCAGAATCATCAACTTTCTTAGTTTTAGACTTTTTTGATTTCTTCAGTAAGGTGTCCTCCTTTTCTGCGTTATACCGGCCAATTTCATCATCAAGGATGGCATCCAATGCTGTTTCTTCCTCGTCAGATGAAGCTGCATTTTGCAATGCTGGCTTTTTGGGTCTGATTCCCTTCCTAAAACAGAAACCCTGTGGTTAAGATACAGTATTTTCAGCCTGCAGACTAAACCAAACACTGCAATATGCTTGAACGAGCAAAATGAACTAACTTTTTCCCCATTTCAGATTACTTCCAGTAAATTCTGATGGATCAAATCAAAATCACACTCCAAACACAAACATTTGTCAAACACCAAAACAATTCAATCAAAGAAATTTTTTAGCTCAAAGTTTAGCACGTGCTGCAATGTTGACGTTTTACCGCACCGAAGATATACAAGCCATCGAGTTGTCGTGAAACACATGGTGGAAACGTAAGGCGGCAAATTCAGAATTATGAACTATGAACTTACCAAATAGAGCTTAAGAGACGCACGTAATTGACGTCAGCGCATGTTACGAATGGTGCCTAGACGCATCAATTGCGCTCACGCCCTTTCTTAAATAACGAAACTTTAGGATTTTTTAACATGCCTCTTGCCCGACCCGAAGCCCTGTTCTTAATCCATTAATACCACTGCCAGAACTAAGTATGAGCAGAATGGCCAAAAGTCCATTCTCAGGGGTTTGAAATTTTGCTTGGGTCCTGTGTAGATCTTCACCGAAGTCTTTGTCGGTTGATTTCTTCCGGAATGGTTCCTTGCCCATTAAGCTTAATCCCTTGCAACGTTATGTTGTTTGAGGTACCGCACTGAATTCGTCAGAACGTTGACGAGTTACATAATTTCAACTTTAATCTTTGCTTCTTAGCAACCACCAACATCCCTGCAAGGCAAATCACCCAGCTCTTAGCAAGAGACGATAGAAATCCCATTGTTCAAACTTAATAGCCGCATCTTATTTGAATCTAACTTTGACATCAGTTCAATTGATTACCTTCGAAGCGGCTCCCATGAGATCACCTTAGAAAAGTTTGCTCCGCTTTTGCTGGTTATCCATTAATTCTTTACTTCATAAACGCGAAGAATGGCGACCATCAAAGTTGCGACAACAATGAAATGACTGCTGACTGACGCTTTAGGTCTTTAGATTCATGTGAAATTTTCTTTGTCGTTGCTACTATACTAACCAAATTGATCGACAGCGTTCAACGTACGTTGGAGCAGTTGCTGATAGCTCGCTCCAATGAATCAGCGCGAAATGACCCGACACTGCACTGTGCCTACAAATACAATCACGAAACAGGTTTCGCCAAAGGCAAACTTGCCGAACCGAAGAAGTCCAACTGGCTTGAGATCTAACTATGTATATGGAGAACGAGTTTTGTCCAAGCGAATCTTCTCACTACCTGTTATCAAAGTTCCTTCAACTTATTCCATCTTCAAAACTTTGGGTCGCAGTATTCATAACAGCGCCGTAACCGTCTGTCGCCTGCGCATTTCGTCTCGTTGTTTCAAACTTGAAGCCATACAATTCTTAACATGACCGGCATCACGCTTCTAAAGTGTCTTGGTGTCCTTTTTGGACTGTTCGCAGTAAGTGTCTCCAAGGATGTCTTGCCCGGTTTTTACAGGATTCACAACGTTCAAGACAACATGCATTTGACAATCCAAGGAGCCAATTCATCCTTTGCGGTCGTTGTTGGCGACACCTGGCAAAACTTCAGAGAGCAGCGCTGGGAGGTGGTGAAACCAAGTATGTAACTAATTTTATAAATGGCTTTCTATTGTTTCCACCAGAGTGTTGCTAGAAAATAAAATAAGCTAAAATGTTTATTTTGTTCGTTTATTCTACTCTAGGCGGAAGTCAAGGCTTTCATCTGATACCCGACAAGTACAAATCTAATAATCTCTTGTCGTACTACAAGGACGCAACCAGAAAATACCCTATGCCTGAATACTGGAACATGTTAGAAGTAACACCGAGCAGCTCTGGAAACTACCTCATGCAGAACAGCAGGACGAAACTTTGCTTGACCACATCAGGGTAAGATTATCATCTCTACAAACTGGAAAAATTAAAACTATTCTGAAAAACAAAAAGCTAAACTGCTATTTTCTCTAAATTCAGGAGACGAAACATTGTGGCAGAAACCACCTGTGATAAGTTCCGCAAGTCGCAGTACTGGAGGTTCACAAAGCTCTGAACTAAATCTAAGTGTATCGAAAGCTTGGAGTGTAAAGTAAACTAAAGTATAACGAATATCAACCAACTGTAACTGATAAAATATCTGATGTCTCCTTTAGCTTTAAAAAAGTTCTCTCTAGTTACTTTGGCTGTTTTGAAGCATAGGTATAAAAACATTGTTTCGTGAAGTTCCGCAATTATCAATAAACCCTAGTTCCTCCCATGTCTGAAGCTATTAATCAACATCCTGTGCTACAAAACATATTCAGGTTTGTCAGATCAATCAAATCGCTGAGGTACAATCTTTCGAAGATCTCCATAGTAGGCCGTTATTGCGATGACATTTCCTGACTGGGTCAAATTCTGCTCTATTTCAGGCGGTAAGAAATCATCCGATAAATTGTCCAGCTGAAACAAAAGAAATTCATTAATAATGCCAATTTACAAGATGCTAGCGGCTAAATTATTCGAAGAAAATTTGTTGGTTATCTTACCTGGCTTGTAATGGTACTTTTCGGGACAAAGAAGGCAATATTGTTGGAAACTTTCTTTGCAACCTCGAACAGCTCATATCCATCAACCGGCATCTTTCTCAAGTCGAAATTGCTTCTTTTGTAGTCAGTGCCGCCCCACGGAGGGCTCAAGAATACAGCGTTAACGAAATCTTGCAATGTTGGGACCACCTGCATGAAGTCTCCGTGAATGAATTCGATCTTATGCTCGACTCCATATATACGGGCGTTGTGACGAGCAAACTCAATCTTCTGTTCATCGATATCTATTGCGATTACTGAAAACAGACATTTTGAGCGGCTATAGCTACAGTAGTTACGCAATTAAGCTTCGTATACATAGTACCTCACCTTTCTTTACGGACGTCAAAGCGAATTGAATTGTGTTACCACCACAGCCACAAAAACCGTCCACAATCACACCATTTGGAACACACAAACGTTTGGCTGTTTTCTCCGCAATTTCTTCCGGCGTTACAGAATACCAGGACTCTGTGGACAATTATCAACGGATTACTAAACAGACTTGACAGCAGATAAAACTAAAAGATTATCAAGATTAAATTCATACCGAAATCCAGCTTGATTCCCTTGTCGAATTTTGTGAAAAGGTGGTATCGTTTTTGCCAAAAATTTGGAAGATGCTGTTTAACAATACCCACGCTGCACCCATGCTCGTTGTCCTCGTCAGTGTATGTTTGTGAAAACTTTTGAATCTCATCCAGTGTCATTGTTTGTGGTTTCTTCCTTGAAGCTATCTGCTCCGGCATTGAGCTTCTTTTCTCTGCACTCAAACGTTTGGACATTAGGTCTTTGAATTTGTTAACTAGTTAACGAATGAATAAATGTAAGGAAACTTCCGATCAGTAATTTCTAGATGAGCCAATTCGTTACACGAAACTACTGATACCTACAACCTACCATTTTTAATTGCTTTACGCTTCCGTCTCCTTCGCCGATTACTAGACGCAGATGACTCTTTGGAAGTCATTTTGTTACAACAAGAATACGAAAGACTAAAAATCACGAAGCAGCAAAGAAGAGAATCTGCTGTTGGGGACATGTAGACTCCAACAGCGTAATGAGCGATTCTTGCAAGAGGCCACTAAAATATAGACAACAAAGTTGAGTAATAGATGTTAACAGACTGTATGAACAATACGGTATCTTATCAATCGAAGAATTCTATGCGTTTTATGTAATTAATTATAATTACAGTAGGAATATAATATTGTAGCCAATCATGGCAGCAAATAAATGTTCAAATGTCTCTGAAAGATGTAAAGAGGCTGGAGAATTTCTGCGAATAAATCCTGACTATAAGTATACATGCACTAAACAATGTTTGAAAATAGAGGCTTGTGGCCTATGGAATTCACTACCTCGCAATCAAGAGAAGTATGAAGTTGATAGTTTCGAGATTTTCAGTTTACATTACAAACTAATCTTGTAAGTTGTCGATAACTCATTATCCGTCAGCTTATTTAAGAACTTGTCGTCAAAGTCTAGTCTTATGAGTTTCATGTTGCATGTCATACCAATAATACCAGCTTCTGTCTGTATGATACCTGACAATAAAGCCAATCAAATCAAGACAGAAAAAAGACTGCTGCAGTACGGCAACAATAAAACTGAAGTGCCAGAATTTCTGACTCTCAGTCGGAGATCCTACGCTTCTCTACAAAAACGGGGGCAACGACTATTACTGTCCCTTCACGTGGAGACACACCTTGAATAGTATTTATGCCGACATTCGCTGCGAAGAGCTGCGGAGCTGTGCGAAAATGCTTAAAATTATAGCTGTCGTCAGGACTCTCAGAACCAACTTTCTCACAATAACAACTACTAAACTCATAAGCTGCTCCATCGGAAGTTCCCTTATTACCCGAAACTTACTCTTCTCTTTGTCCATGTCGTAAACACCCGGCTGTTCCGTGAATTTGATTTCTCGGCGACGAATGATTTCATCTAATGACATGCTCATGCATTCCACAGGATCAAGATCTCGTTTTGGCGTTGGGGGTGTGCTATGCTCGATACGGTGACGCTTTCCATAAGTCGGCGTTGGAGGTGATGCTTTAACCTCAAGGTCTTGTACGTCTTCTTCCATTTGAACATCTTCAGGCCCATCGTCAAAGTTCATCCCACCCCAGATATCAGCATACTTGCGTTTCATCCCAGCCCCTGAATAATTCTTTTTCCCAGCCAAGCGATCCAGTTGATCCTCATCAATGCCGTTGTCGTACATAGATATACTGATAGGTTCATCATCATCGTCATCACCCGCTTGATTTCGATGGTGAAAGCCATGATTTGATCGACTGTTATGAGCAAAAGAATGTCTCTGCGAAGAATTTCCAAGCGTTGACATCGGTTTGACAAATGGTGAATTCCAGCCCTGGTTGGTGGTAGCAGGTCTCGTTCGGCCATAGCCACTTGATACGATTTTCGCCTTTAAGGTCTTTCTTTTGGCCATCATTGCTTCTTTCGCTAGTGCTGGATACCCCACATTATCAGCTTCGTCCTCGTCTTCTTCATCAGAATCTTCGCAAGTACGACGAGGCTTGGAGAACACCAGATTATCCGGAACAGATTTTCGAGGCGCTGGCTTATGTACCAAACGTACTGGCTCTTCTTCGGAATCTTCTTCATCAGACGTTTCGCAAGTTCTTAAAGGTTTCGTGAACTGCATTCGGGGAGGCTCAGGCTTGAGCGGTTGCACTACATCCGGTACCGGATCTTCGTCATCATTGCCACCAACTGCAAAGTTCCGGAAAGATTGGGAGAAAGGCGTTCTGTTGGGAGTTTGCTGCTCTTCTTCTTCTTCAGAATCAATTTCAAAAGACGAGACCTTAGGCTTTGGGAACTGGTTCCTCCGAAGGAGTTCTGGCATTTCTTCCATGTCCTCTTCATTATCGCTGCCATTTTCATCGTCGTCAATTCGCTCCCATTTGGATCTATTCCGCTTGAATTCTTTATCTCGCTGTTTCGAAGGAGGCAATGCGTATTCTGAAGGGTTACTTCTAATAATTTCATCTAAGGACATGTCCATCTTGATACTTCAGAGAGTCCTACAAAAAAATACGTTATCAGTCAAAATCTAGGGAAAACTGTCTATTCAAGTAACATCTTGATAGGGAGCCAAAGCCAAAACACAGGACCACCTGCGTGGTCATAATGAAGTTATAAAAGTGATTTGAGATAGTAAAACAATTACCGACTATTCAAGTCTTCTGACGATCCACTAAATAATCACTTCGAGTATGTGCACTACAAACTGATACTTGTTGTCAAACAGTTAACTGATTTAAGAAGTTGATAAAACTGAACTGTCAGCAATGTTGCTGGAAACACACTCGAGCTTGGTTTTAGCTGAATGTTGTTGATGCAAACATTTATAGCTGCTTCGGTTTCGGTTAACACCTAATGTTACGGTCAAATTACACGTACAAACGCTGATCGCTGATCAAAGTGATTGAGGTTTCACTTGTCAGCAACTCGGATTTTGAACACGAAGGCTATATCGTGCAGCGACGCCGATATTGTTAGTCTGGACTTGCCGCACAGTTGAACATTACACACGTAGTATGCAAATTAAGCTACCGTCCCAAGCATTCCATTGGCACAATAAAATCCACATTTCCTCAACAAGGACCGCCAATAGGAATTCAAGGAGTTAACATTGCAACACTTCAGGCTTCAAGTATTCTCGTCGAATAAATGGAGTCACACGTGATATTAGCGAATTAGACACAATCTAAGAAGGAGAAGATACGCAAATAATGACAGTTGGATGTTCTGATGTAGAGAAGAATGCCAAATGAAACTACAGTCAATAGGTAATAGCTGAAGATCAATCCTGGTTTTGATCAGAAATTGACAGCAATCAAGAAAGAATTTGGATTACTGAAATTTCCGGACAACAGAAGATCCCAGCAGGAATTCAAAACGTTCATTTGCTTACGATGTAAACAAACCGTGCGTGGCTAGCGCCATCTTCCGTCACGTACATCAGCTTTCTAGTTTACGCGCTCCACTTCAAATATCCAGTGCTATGTTTTGGTTGTAGACCAAAATTTAAGTGCTTCAAAACGCTTCAAATTTCCTCGGTTTCGGAAGATCCTTGAATCTGGGACGTGCATTTGTAAATATTAAATTGGTAAGATCAGGTGCAATCCACTGAGCTACTCATCTCAATGTTGTGTTAGTACTAAAATGGACCATTTGTTTTACTTTTTCAGGCACAAGATGCTTCGGTTATTTGCTTCCGTTGGTCAGATGCTGCCAAAAGCAGCAGTTTTTCAGAACGCAGAGGCAAGTTTGACATACTTTAATTAGAAAGCGAAAGATTAAAAATGTTCTGTTGTTTTGGTTTGGTCTTATAACTTTCATTTCATTGGTTTTTAGAAGCGTCTGATCCATTCAACATCCGCTGTGTGTTCAGAAAACTTGTTCGTGGTAAGTATTCAGCTTTTGTGTAGCTGCAACACTTGTGTCTCATCAAAATGTTTATTGTCATTTGTTTGTTGCAGCATCGAGACTCAGCTGAGAACAATCCCGATACGCCTTTTGACTTCACAGCGGAAAACATGAAGGTCGGTGAAGCTGAAACGAGGCATTTCGGTATTCTTAAGGTCAAAAGTGTAACATGTGTTTGTGTATATTCTGCAGAGAGTGGAAGCTATTCTTGGGAATTATCCGGAAGGTCATAAGAGAGCTGGCCTTATCCCCATCTTAGATTTAGCGCAGCGCCAAAACGGAGGATGGTTACCTATTTCTGCAATGCACAAGGTAGCGGAATTGTTGGACATGCCGAGAATGAGAGTGTATGAAGTAGCAACATTCTACACGATGTTCATCCGGTAAGTTCTGCAGCATCTGGGTGAAAATTTCTGATTTCTGCAATCTGAGTGAACTTTAACTTTGTTTATAGTAAACCTATTGGGAAATATCACCTGCAGTTGTGCACAACCACTCCGTGCTGGCTTAGAAATTCAGACGCTATTAAGAACTGTATCGAGAAGAAATTGAACATCAAAGTTGGAGAAACGACGAAGGACGGGCTCTTCACTTTGAGTGAAGCTGAATGTCTTGGTGCTTGTGTTAACGCCCCAATGTTGGCAATTAACGACGACTATTTTGTAAGAACCTTGAGAGGACCGTTGAACCGAAATTATTAGTCGAATCATCTTACTCATTCGAGTTTTCTTGTTTTAAATGCAGGAAGATTTAGAGACAAAGGATATGGAAGAAATCTTGGATGACCTCAAGGCTGGCAGAAAACCTCGACCCGGCCCAAGGTGAGTTTAGAGCAGTTCAAGTTAGTCTGAATCGCTTTTTAAGGCTAACCTCGATCCTTTGTCTTATTTTTAGAAACGGGAGAAAGGCATGTGAACCCAAGGGAGAACCCACCAGCTTAATTGAAGAACCGTATGGCCCTGGTTTTGGAGTTCGTGCTGACCTCTAAGCTAATGTTAGTCATTTCCGTAGCTCTGTTCAAAATTCGTGATCCGCAAAATAACCTTAGGTCTTTTTAGATGAGCGCTTGCCACGTATAACTGCGTTCTGCATCGATATGTGTGACCCTCTTTTGTTGGAAGTGAGACAAGACTGCAAACTTGATGCGGTCAAGCGCAATAAAAGCTTGTCAGTCAATCTTCTGCTTGTGGTTGATTTATTTATCAATTATTGACTATTTGCGTTCGTTATAAGGTAAAAATCGGTACAATATTCATATATGTCACTGAGAGTATTTTGTGCTAAAATGACTAAGTCTAAACCGCTACATAACCTACATTGCTTACACCCTATCTTTTTGAGGAGCCTCTCACGTAGAGGTAGTTTCAAAATTGCATTTCACTAGAATAATATCGTAAAATAGACTATCCGATTGAATCTAGCTAAAAATCACAGTAATTTGAGTATTTCGTCCTCTCTCTCTAACATGCCTACCACATCACACAAAGATTTATCAAAAATATTTTAAGATCACTATCATACACATTTTCTTGAATAGTCTCGAGATACAGGAATCATAATCCGGAATTTAGTCAATTTCAAGTTTCTTAAAGCTGCCAGTCATTCCTAGGATGTCACTGCTGACTTTCTTGGGTGCAGAGTTGGACTTTTTCATGGCATCCAAGTCAAGGCGCATCCTGTCCAAGGCCAGCAGACGTGGGGTACGGTCAACGATTTCCTCCTTGAATTTTTCTGCAAGGTCAAACAAAGGTATTAAATCGTGTTCAAAAGACCGTAAAATACACATTATCCTCAAGTTGCCAAAAACTCACCGATCATTTCAGCCATGGGCATTTCGCCACCATATTCCTTGGGCAAAATCTTGCGATCCATGTGTTCCCACAAAGCAGCATTATCCTTATAGAGCTGTAAAACACATGAACCGCCATTACAATTTTGACAACATTTTCTTCACTTGGTCATCTTTCGAGCAGTAACAGATACAAGCAAACAGCAAAACAACATTCGAACCAATTAATTAAACAGGTACACTCAATGGCCTTGTACCTTTGCAAAACAACTAACAAACAGCATTTGCCAATTTATATACCGACCGGCTTATGACAACCACCTTCAATAACACATGCGAAAACCCAGTTGTATCCTTCCTTAAGGAAATGATCCAACTTTTTGCAGCGTTTTTTTTCAAAAGCGGAAGCCCCAATTCCCAGCACCATTTGTTGTTATTGATGGCTACCTAAACTCTCAACCAACATACCAGGCTACTACGCAAACATATGCCAAAAATTCGCCATTTTACGTAACCCACAACATATATACTATAGAGCAACCTCCAAAACCTTGCGAAGATATTGTGTTTCAATCACACAAAATGCTTTTAGGCTGCTTCAAAAAGTGTGTAAACACTTACCCGAATTCTGCTGCGAAGCTTATCAGACATGAGGGACTTGGCAAAGTCCAGAACGTAGGTCAACCAGTTAGGAAGGGAAACAAAGTCCATACGCTTGTGACGCATTGGCATCGCTTTCTGAAATGTAAACACAAAATTTAAGTACCTATCGATGCTGACCGATGTAACGAAAAGCCTTGGCTTACTACAATTACTTACTTCACAAGTTCCAAAGATTCTAGCGATTTCGGTGGGGTTCCAGAGGACCAGGTGACTAACGGTGATGCCACTTTCGTCGAGAATGTGACTGAATCCACGAATTTGATTTTCCTCGTCTTCCAGCAAGGACTCGAAAACGACCTGAATGGCCTTCATGACCGACTCTGAAGTGTGAATCTCTGGGTCGATATTACCTATAAAAACATTGGCAAAACAATAATTTAATTGTTGTTACTGTACAAGGTTACGTCAATAAATTGCACATCAGCCACATAATTAATACGCACAACAATGATACGTTGCGATTGTTCTAAATCTACTCCGTGACCAACATCATACCGCATACATTCACTTTCAATAATAATCATAAGTGGCCCCAAAATCTAGCTCGTTAACGCCAGCCGCTACCATCGCCTTCAGAATGCATATCTGATCTTCAGATTTCAACAAGCGTTTCAAGGGGGAAAATGCAACAATTCCGCCTCAAGTACATTTGTGATTGTGATCTTAAAAAATCCACTCATGACGTTAGTCCTCTGATATAAATGTTAAGACTTGGGCCTCTCTCAGCCACGAAAATTGGCAAAAAGAAACAATCCATCTTCAAAAACTGTTAAGTGGTGGGCTTTCCAGCACTGTTTTTCTGAACTTGTGGCCACTCTTTTTGCACCAAAACTTATGGACCAAAAACGCCAAAATTCTTCATAGAGTTTCAAGTTGGTTGAGATGTTCAAGTTGTTCTCTTGCATTCCTTCAATTTGTCCTCAACCAACACATTGTATGGAGTTTCTTCAAGAATCAAAGTATGGCAGATATTGCGAGACATAAAATTTATGGCAAAGCAAGCAAATAATTGCTCAAGTGACAAGAGCGCCGCATCGAACGTTTGCAGCAGGTGCGCCCTCAAAGACCTCTCCCACACAAACATATAGCGTCGTCAAATCACAGCGCAAGCGCAGCGCCATCAACTCTTCTTGTACTCACTAACACCACGTTTACCTGCAGGTCAAAAAAGTTTTGCAACAACCAACGCTGACCATGAGCTTGATCATCGATAATCAAAGAAAACATGTGCAAAAAGCATCAGGTCGCTTTGCGGTCAAACGTGATTGGCCATTTAGTCATAATGCAAGTTCAAAAGAAATTCACTTCAAAACAACACCTTTCCATACGACGACATCGGTCCTTTGAAAACATTAAAAGACAAAACAACTCGTCTGTCAGCAAATCAAGGCTAATGGAGATCAATCAAACCTTATTCAATAGCGAAGCCGTAGAAACAAATTAGTACACAATTATTGGAGCTCACAGTTATGAAATGTGACCCATTTGACATCATCTCATAGTCAGTCAGCAGTAATTTTTTCCACCTCCAGTATCAGGGTACAATTTGTAATTAAAAATTAAAAGCGCTTGACAGAATGGCCGCTAACAAACAAATTCAATCAAAAATAGCTTTTCAAATTTCCAATCCAGCTGCTCAAAAGGCTATCCTTAACAAAGATTTCTACCGCCAAAATCTGACTATGAAACATATTATGAAATGGCACAACTTGTTTCTCATATAAACCCATATGCAGTTAACTAATTCAAAATTATATCAAAACCACATGACCAACAGCGTTATTATGCACCTTCTGACGGTATTGGATTTCAACGTTGAAACGTGTTTTGTGTGATCTTTGTCTCCTGACTACCTGACTGAACTACTACACAGTTGGTTGACTCATCAAAGTATTCTATAACAACGTAACATTCATTGTTAATTTCTTGCAACAACAATTCAAGTTGAATGCCGCAAACTTAAATATGCATTATCCACGAGCTCATTTTACACAAAAACTTTATAACCAGATGATCAACTTGAATTCAATTCCTCTTTCGTCCACTCACTGTCCACCACTAGACCCAATTTGCAAACAAACATTTCCATCAACTACTTCAACTACACACCTCCAAAGACATGCCCTATTCCCCTCACGCAACCTTCTCAATTTCAAATTCATTCTTCCGAATGCAAAGCCAACATTATATATTTCTATCAACGCAATAGTGCAGGAAACATTTTTGGCAAAAATGCTAATCTTTTTGTCATTGACAAACATTGCCTGGCTCTCAAACATTTAACTTTCAGCCACTGTCATAATGGCTCGTTTAACTAACGCTGACATTGATACTGCCAAAAAATTGCAAAATTCTTCCCATCATCACCACTAACACCAGTCAACTTGCAGGACCTCCGTTTGTGGCTAACCCTACTCGAGTATACATGCGTTGCAAAATTTTGGCGAATTTCCCTCACTACTTCTACTACGTTCGTTGGACAACAATGAACAACATGAGCTCGTTCTAGATTCTGACATTATATAATGTTTAAAAAATGGCAAATTCTCATGTTCATACACCTCTTCCTTGTCCACCTTTCTTCTGTAAGCGCGGTTAAAGGCTATTAGGTGTAGGACAGGTAAATGCTAATTGTTGCGTATTCAACCAACTTGGAATGTGACGATAGTGTATAACAACACTGTTATTATGCAAGACTACCGAAAAGTGCTCTCAATGAATCACAGCACGAGTCTCTCAGTAAGTAATATAATAAAAATTTTGGCAAAAAATGTTATTCAGCTCACCTCCGACTGTCCACAAGACTCTGCGTCCATGCTGATCACGTTTGGGAAGTGCAAAGGCGACTCTATGAATGAAACACGCACGTCGATTAAAATTAATTCCAGCTCGTGTAAATTAATTGGTTGGTATCATGAGTCACACAGGATCAAGATTTTGCAGATTTGAACTTTTGATCGGGAAAAAAGGGACAAAGAAGCGGGAAAGGAATCCCAGAATCCCAAGAGGTCCAAGGAGGATAAAAACATATATATTTGAACTTGGACTCACCCCCGGTTGATCAAGTCCATGACGAGAGGGTCGGTGAGGGCAGTGGCATGGAACCAGTTGGTGTGGGTTTGACGCATCGCAATGTACTTGAGCAACGTTTCCTGGGCCATCGGAACGCTAAACTTTTTGCTTCGCAGGAACCGCAAAAGGAAGTTGGAGTCTGCCGACGGAAAAAGGAAGAATTATAATCAACAAACTGTACTGTATATTCTCAATACAAGTGTACACCTTGAATCTCTTAATTCATCCTCGTTACATATATTTTTCAAGAGCCTTTTGCATTCGGAATATCAGAATATCTCTCAAGACTGGCTATAATAAGGTATTCAAACTAACAGACATTTTGCAAAAAATTAACCATAAATGGAAATATCTTTCCAAGGTATTCCAAAGTCAAACTTCTTTATAACGTCCTTTGGTCCTTTGGACACAATACTGGGCAGTAGGTTCTATATAATTTTAAACTGAAGGACTGATTCAGAGTTCAAAACTAATTTGAGCATAGCCAACAAGTATACATGATAAGCTGAAACGGAGAAAGTTGATAAAAATGTATTTAGGAAACTCGCCCATTCGACAGTCCTTGATGTAATCCGTCTTGACAATCCATTGTCGCATTTGTTCGAGCGCCTGATCCCGCACTTTGGAGTCTTCGCGAAGTTCCTTCTTGGCCACTTTCTGAAGTTCTTGCGGGAGGTTGCAGACGTACTTGTCGGGAGTGTACAACTTGCGAAGTTCCTCCGAGGACAGTTGCATGTCAGGGGTTGGAGATCCTTTGCCCATTTTGAAGATTACTCTCTCGAACTTGCAAGGTCGCGGAGAAGAAGCACGTATGGAACTGTGTGGCTCTGATGGAGCAACTTTCAACTAATCAAAACCACTTGGGAGGTTGATAAAAGCTTTAAAGGACACGTTTCCTATTAAACCGTAGAGACACCACAAAAGAGCTCTGCTCTGACCAAAAGACGCGAGACGAATGACGACAAGTGGAGCCGAGACCAAAAGATCATATAAGATGGCCAGTGGTCGAGAAGCGGCGGCGGGAGCGACAGGTAGGCAAAATGGGGGAATCGTTCGTGTGCTGCGATTCTTTCTTTTACCTTGGCTAAAGAACCATTACGAAGTACGCTTTCATTCTGCTGACTCTTGTTTCTTTTGAGACTTTAGACTTTTGGACGATATGTTGATGATGATGGACAATGCAAAAAACTCGCGGCTACCTTACGTATTATTCTTCTTCTTCTGGAGTAGCCCAAAAGTACAAGTTGCCCAAGCAAATTATCTTGGTAATGACATTGGCTCATTTCAGTTGTACCTGTTGTTATTGGCTTGTTCCAAGCATTGCGATTTTTGACAGCTTTTACTTAAGCTATTACGTGTTTATAAGATGCATATCCTTTGCTCATGATGAGGACGCTTGGGAGACAAAAAACAAGTTGGCAAAAATATAAGGCAATTACAGTCATGCATGCCATACGCTGCACTTGGACCAAGTTTGGCGGCGCGGCCTTATGTGCATTCAGCGTAGCATGGCGAGATCTCACCACGTGGGCCAAGGGATTCTGGCTTTGCGCTTATCGAAAGTAACGATACAAGACGCTACCGACCGACAACGTTCTGAACACACGAGCGACTCGTTGGCCCAACGCTTTCGCTTACTGGTGGTGCCTATGGTTGATGAGCATCAATTCAAAACAGTCATATACTTTCGCGGTTATGCAATCCAGACCTTGACCACAATTTCCACTCTTACAATTTTTGCCTAAAATTAATCAACATGTGAGTAGTGCATATAGTCCAGCTCCCTCTTTACTAGGCCATTTTTGTGGCAGATGGCCCCATTTTTTCAAATGCATCCCACTAATCATAATGTACGCGCAACTCCGCAACAATAATAATATTAATATCGCTCCAACGTTTATATACCTTTCCTCGGGTTGCTCTTTGCGTCATGTACACAAGTCAATTGGAATTTGCTGGCTGTTTTTCAAGATTGTTCCTATTATCTTGGTATCAGCGTTCTTATGACGTACACAAAATGGTTTCAAGTGAAGGACGGTTGAGTCAAAAACTAGATTTAAGTTTCATAAACACAGTACAGGTGGCCATCAGTTGACAAAAATTGCCACGTCTTGGACCTTGGAGGGCCAAAGAAATTGGGATGGACAGCGTCGCAGACTCGAAGATTCCTGGGAAAACAAAAAGGCTATTGCAGCTTTAAATTTGTTGTGGTCAATGAACAACTCGTATGACACGAGCCATATCTTTTTTACAACTGAATTGTATCTTACAATTTCGGAAAGCAATGTATGGAACCGGGAATCCAGGTGTATTGATTTCAAAGAGACTCCTTTTTGTATCTTCCCCTGAATTCTGAGATCATATTCGACCGCCACACCTTTCAGACAACAGGTTTCCAAAGCTGCGGATTCAAAAATATGACATTACTATCAGAAAAACTTTATGGAAATATATTTCACTTTATTATTTGACAGCTTACTACTGATCCCTGGTAGTCCTTCATATGTGTGATCAACAGTTTGGCCGTAGTACCCCCAATCTCTTGGAAACTGTGAATCAAGCGTAGGGAAGAATTTGCTCAAAGGAACCACTAGCGGATTCGTGGTGTCAGATGTCCATTGGAGAACCAACTTCTTAAGATTCACTGAATAGAAGCCAAGGAAGTCGATGACAGCTATGCAGTCAACCTCGTTATCGACTTCGAAGACAAGTTCAGTCAATCGTCGTATAGGCGACTGGGCCAATGTATTAAGTCCAGAGAAAGGATGTCTTGCTTGGGCCATTCGTGGTATTGAGGATTGACGCGGCCAAGTGCTGATATGGAGCTGTTCCAACTTGAGGGCTTCCAGCTTGCCATACACAGCTACATCATCAAAATGGAAAAAAACGCTGGCGGGTTTAGTTTCGAAAGGATAGAATTGCACGAAACTGAGGTGCAAGCTCTGCAGAAACTGAAACTTGGAACCGATTCTGCGCGACAAGAACTTTGAGAGTAGTCTCATCCTGGAATCGTTCTCTGGACCATAAGGAGCAGCGACTTCCAGTTCCACGTGTGTCGCTCGGCTCTCATACAAATTAGCGAGAAAAACCAAAATGCGTGTACTTGGCATCAAAGTTGTAACGCTGAGGGCCGCGAACACTAAAGGAGTTGCACAAAACCCAGTTGGCTTCAAAAAATTCTGTGGCATGAAGTTGTTGTCTGTTGAGTTCCAGATCAATTTGCCAAAGCACTTCCCTTTCTGTCTTTCCCAAATGGTTTCGGTTCAATCTGAAACATTGTCAAAAAGTTGCTAAAAACTGGAAAAAGTTGAGTTTTTGTAATATACATGGCAAGTTTTTCTTACGTTATTCGAAGATTTTGCACTTTTCGGCGTAAAAGTGGTACAAAACCATCATACAGGCATTCGCTACTTTTTAACACTGAAGCCACATCCCCAAAACGAAGTTCAACAGTCTGAAAGTCAATCGGAGTTGTAAAGGTTCATTTCCATTTCATTGATTTCCAAACTACAAGCAGCAGATTGAATTCTACCTCGATTTCTTCCGGAAATGCGTCGAGCAAGGTCCAGGGTACACTGCAAGCGTCTTGGGCTCCGAGTATAGCCGTCCGAAGATGCGCGTACTTCCGGTTCGCACTTTCCTTAGGAGCAGCGATTGGCGTCAAATCTTCGCTAAACAACCGCACTAGGGAACCGTCATCACTGAATGGGAATTCTTCCGTCTCAACTTCAATGTCTCTAATCAAGTTTCCTTTCGGGCTCACGCAGCACTCAATTTGCTGTAAGTTGGGGAAATACGGCAAGATCCTGTCGCTCACAAGCTCGGCTAATTTGTTCGAGTTCAAGTTCGACAAAGTGAGCTTCGTAACGGACGAAAGCCATGGCTGCTGGAGAATTCCGCTTAACGTCTTGCAGTAATACAAGGAAACAAGGTCAAGATGGGGAAACTTGACAATCGAACAACCCGATCCGTACAGATGCGTCCAAATTTTCCGGCGTCGATTTTCGAATTCAATGTATGAGCTGTAGTTGATGGCGCCAGGACGTGTGGAAGAAGGACATTGAAGCTTTACAGCCGGTGGTTCGAATTTTCGGGCCACGAGTTCTGACGTAGCGGCAAAGTTCCATTGTCGATTTAAAAGCCTGAGTTGGCGTAGCTCCGAATTCGAAAAGCTTCGAAAAATATGCTTCAGGACCTATTAGGGTTTGGCATCTGTTAGTCAAGAGTAAGACACAAAAGGTTTGGTCTCAAAAGTAAGCAGCGAAACTTACTACAAAAGTGTCTAGTGCCGGAAGCGTTACGTTCTCGCCTGAAGCCTCTGTTTCTCCTAGCCAGTCCATCATCAGCTCCTAGAGATCTTGAAATGGACGCGGCTCCTTGAATTAGCTTATGAACTAACTAACTCCGGACACTAATGAAGATGGGAGTAGATTCGGCACTTGTTGGACAGTAAAGTGTTCATTGTGCCATGTTCCAGACTACAGCACAATGTTTGACCCAGGGCAAGGACTAAAGTAGCCGTAAAGCTATAAATAGATTTCTTTTCTTCAGAACGGACTTGAGACTGAAGGCTCATGTGTCCGGCACACACTCTTCCATGTATCAAATCTTTCTCACGCTCCTTGGTTCACCCACTCAACGATTTCCTTGAAACATATTGATAATCAGGCCTAATTTAATTATATAGTACATACGTACAAGAGCTAGTTTTCTTTCATTAATACAACATTAATACGGTATACGGTTAGGAGATGTCGGAATGGCGCATTTTATTCAACGCAAAGTTATCTTTACGGCAAATGTCCACAATTCCATGCAAATCTTGTTTCTAGTTACATTCATTTGATTGAGGCGCTTATTGCCGGCGTAATCTTCTGTCCAATTTACGTTGTTTCTTGTCATCTCCAGGAGTAGCTTCTGGAGCTGGGGCGAAGACCCATGGAGAAATTAATTTCGACCAAGCATACCATGCTCCTTTAAGGGGCGCCTAAAATCATGGAGAGACGTAGTAGTACCGTTATGAAGTTCAAGGATGTATGACAAACAATTCCAGTCAAGTTTTACTTACCAGTAGCCAAAGACACCAGAAATAAAGGGAAAAAAATGAAAGCACTTGTAAGACGCTTGTGAGAATTATGATGTCCTTCACATGCCTGGGTAAGAAGAAAAACGATTAAAATCAATCAACAGCAGACACCAGTCTTTGTTCAATACGAGCAGGGACAAACTTACTCTGCAACACCAGACTCCATGTTCAAGTCAACCCCGCTGTCAATTAGCTGATTGTTATCCGTATACTTTGGTCTTCCCATGAAGTTCATGAACTGGAAGCAGGCGACGGAAATACCGGCGGCAAAAATCATGAAGAACTGCAGTAAAGAACATACAGTATACATTAAGGTCAAACTCTGGCGCACAAGAAGCAGAAAGGCACTTGCACACTTACTATTTCCCAAAAATGATATCCATCTCCAAATAGTGCCATTAAAATGAGGTAGGCTATGTTCGAGCTGAACATCATATTACGGTAGAACATCAAAGTTGCAGTATTTTCCTCCACTATCTGCTTCTGACCCTTGGTGCCTTGTTTCCCTTTCTGGGGCTGTAACAAACAAAATCCCTTCATGAATGAAATTTCCAAGCATATGCAATTCATATATACCCAAATCCGTTTGAAACTAACTTTTCTAATGGTTTACGAAAACACAGCTTTTAACTTTGTATGAAACTTGTCTGTACGACTCCAGTTTTCCTGCATCTTTGCATTAGCTTTCTCTACGGAATTTTTCAGAAACTGCGAGTAGAACGCATTCGTTGAATTAGACTTTTGGAGTGGAATCTCCATCCCCATGGCGCTTCTAACAGCAACGGTCATTCTATTCTTCCCGCTGATCACCATTCCCGAATTCCTGAACCCCGACTCAGTAGCTACGTGTAACAACTTCTTGGCTTGTGACAAGGTCCGACACTGGACATGAAAAATGCATGGCTCCATCTTGAAAACAGGTTCAGCTCCGTCTTCCAGCGAGTCCCAAGCCTTCATCAGCTCTTCTAAGCAAACTTCGTCATGTGAAACGTAAAGCCACTTGCATCCCTGTTTTTTTGGTCGCTGATCTAGCTCAGTCCGTTCGTCACTATGACGCTGCTGCTGTACAGATGTTTCTCCGTGTTCAAACAAGATAATTCGACCGGAACATGACGAAGAAGTATACATGTCGACTGAGCCATTTATGAATTTCATCACATCTATGATTCTGCTGTCTACTGATCCCTTTCTGCTGTTATCAAAGGCTAGCTCCACGTCCACGTCGGATGAAAACGGTTTGCTGATGATGTCGTCCGGATGTAGTCCAAATTGTCGTTTATGTTCATCAAAGTAGAGATTCACGATATCAGGTGCTAGTGCCATCTGGAGCACCAAGTTCGAGGGATAAGTTTATCACTTTTAGCTATTGTTTCCGCAGGCTAACTATTGTACACGCAACTTCTAACAATGCTCAATTTGTCGACCAACAACTAACTACGTATCACACAGAATGTTTGAACTCAAGATGTCTCAACTTACTGCCATGATTTGGAAGTGATGAATCTCGAAATCTCAATGGGTAAAGATTCACGGCGATGAGGATGACCTGTATATATATAGAAAACAATTTAGTATAAAGCCGGTACAGCTACAAAATTCGAACTCAAACAGCTCCATGTAACTCACCGCACTCAGTCAATCAGAAGGGAGATCGAAGCAATTGACGTTGAACGCAACCAGATATTACAGTATTACCTAGAATCAAATGAAACAATCAATTTTCAACAACTCGCTTATGGATGACTCGACCAAGCTGTCCACCTTCACAAACATTTGCTTACTTGATTTGCTGATCTTAATTGCGAAGCACAAAAACCGAGCAATACAGTAGGATTGCCCGAATCTGATCAAATATTCGCAAACGATATCAAACTTCAGATTTTCCCAGACCACAGATTGGACAGCAAAGCCAACGTGGAGATGATACGAATATTTACATTTCTACATCAAACTTCAGATTTCAAATGTTCATCTTCCTGCTGTTATGTCGACATAGCGCAGACTGACAATACCGTCGAACCACTGAAGCAACAAGAACCGGTAAGATTTGAATTCATAGCGGGCGGGAATAGTAAACCAAAAAGCAGGAACCGAGTGAAGAACAAAAATATAAACATCAAACACTTATTGAAACGAACTAAACAACGGGCATAATTAAATCCCTGTATGTATTTTGTTTATATGAATATAGCTGGATAGTGCCAAAATGCAGTCCATGACATCGCCAAACGTCTTGGCACCAATCGATCTCCAGCAAACGAAAAAGGAGATTGTTGCTGCACATCAGTCCTGCTCTTGCAGAGGGCTCAGCAAGTCTGCAAAATGGTACATTTTCGAAGACAGCAGTTAAATCATATGGTTTAAACCAGTTAACATAGATAAATTGCCAACTAATCAATGCCGATTGTTTATTGCAGGCTGGCGGAGCTAAATTTCTCGTTGGGAGATGTCAAGCTAGAGTCAGAAGTCATCTTACAAACCCTCGGACCACCAGCAGTTCCGGACAATCTAGTTGATACTTTTATGTTTTGCAAATCTCTTTTTGATGCTTCGGAATACCAGCGGTATGTGGTTCTACAAGTTTGGACTAGATAGACGAAACTATTTACGGGATAAATCTTGAAATTTTCTTTGTTTGGATAGGTGTGCATTTTTTGCCGAACCCCATTCGGATGATAGCAACATTCTACGGTTCTTGAGGTTCTATTCGTTATTCTTGGATGTTGAGAAGAAAAGATTGGAAAGTTTGAGTGAGCTAACAGGTATGTTCATAGAAGGAAATGTGCGATTTGAGAGGTGAACTGTTTCGTTGACATTCCTTGTTTGTTTCAGTTGTATCGGATCCTAAGCAAGCAGAGCAACTTGTAGAGCTTGTTCATGAAGTATTAGGGTCTTATCAAGAGGATGTGCTGCCAGATGCCTACGATGCTTACGATTTGTATCTTCTGGGAATGATTTCCAGAAGGCTAGGTGATGTTGAAGTAGCAATCGATTATTTGATCAGTGCCATAAAGAATAACAACTTTATTTGGGGTGCTTGGCTGGAGCTGTCCTTTCTTATTATTGACAGAAAGAAGGTAAGCGTCGCAGTGAGCATTTTGAAGTCATTGGGGTTGTGTAACTGTTCGTCGACTTAATAGAGAACAATCTGTCGTGATCCTACTGTAGCTACTTATTGTGGAAGCGGCACTACCCAACTGCTGGATGAAGTACTTCTTTGCTGGGCACATGTATCTAGAACTGCATATGAACGAGAAAGCTTTAAAGATATATTTTTCTTTACAAAAATCTGGATTTCACAAAAGTTTATACGTCCAGTCTCAGATAGCTATAGCATACCACAACGTTCAACGTAAGTTTCAATCGGTTTGACAACAACATTAATTGGTTTTCTACGATCAAACTGCAAGTGTGACTTATTAATTTAGGAGTTGAAGAGGCTATTGAAACGTTTGACAAATTGAGCGAAGAGGACCCATTCCGGCTGGACGACATGGACTTGTATTCGAACATGTTGTACGTCAAGGGAGAAAAATACTATCTACAAGTTTTAGCTAACAAGGCTGTTGAGATCGACAAATACCGTGTGGAAACGTGCTGCATTGTTGGTAAGATTCTTTCAGTCTGTTTTTCGGTCATTCAAAAACTTCCGTTAACTTGGTTTCTTGCTGTTGTTTCAGGTAATCTCCACAGTTTGAAGCGAGAGCATCACAAAGCTATCGATTATTTCGAAAGAGCACTCCGATTGAATCCATATTACCTGTCGGCTTGGACGCTAATGGGACATGAATTCATGGAGCTGAAGAATTCTAATGCAGCTATCCAGTGTTATCGCGAAGCAGTAGGCAAGTAAATGTGTGATTTTTACTGGAGTAATGGTGTCGTTAGTCTTGTGTAATTGAATTCTTGTTCAAAATTTTAGAGGTGAACCGGCATGATTACAGAGCATGGAACGGACTCGGTCAAACCTATGACATTTTAAAAATGCCAGCGTACAGCTTGTACTATTATACTCAAGCTCACAGATTAAGACCAAATGATTCAAGATTGCTTACGGCTCTCGGAGAATCGTACGAAAAGCTGGATAAGCATGAGTATGCTGCTAAGTGTTATGAACGTGCTCGACAGCTCGGAGATGTAGAAGGTCTTGCGATTTTGAAGCTTGCAAAGTAAAACTTCACTCTCCTAACTTGAGGTACATTAACCTTGTTCATGCTACGAACTATAATTTTTATTGTTATTTTTAGGATGCAAAAGTTGCTGAATCCCGAAAAATCAGCCAAGGCCTACCAAGAATATCTCCAAGAAATGGAAGATCAAAATGTTGCTGATCGAGATGAAGAAGGCAAAGCTCACATTTACCTGGCCAACTACTATTTCAACAAGAAAGAATACGACAGCTCCTACAAGCATGCATTCAAATGCTTAGAATTTCCTGAGGTACGCCTTAACGTGGTCTAGAAATTTTGTTCACTCCCAAGCCAAAATCGTATTTGTTCGTTTCAGGTTAAAGATGAAGCCAAGGCCCTACTTGTCAAGCTAGCTCAAGTCAAGGATCCTATCGTCAACGGCACAAATATTGAGCTATTCTCGGAAGTCATGGAGATATCCAAGGAAGAAGAGGCAGAAGAGTTGCCCGATATCAACTGACGCTAGTGAAATATTTCAGGTCGTCTACAGAACTGAATTTTTAATTTTTCGTTAGTTCTCTGCCATGCTACGTTATCGGTCTAATACATATTTTCACTATGTACAAGTTTTTCATGAACACATATGTCGATTAAAGTTAAACGAAATCATTATCTGGAGTTGAAGTTCAGACTAATCAGCTGATTTCCGCTTCTTTCTTTGCTTTCTCCAGTTTCCCTGCAATAGGCAAATAACATTAAACTTCTTGAATGGATCGAATTTGTAGAAACTGCCGTTCACGTCAATGGATAACTTACATTTCCTCGTTCTGTTCCAGTCAGCAAAAATTGCCCATCCTGTCAAGACAGGAAAAAGAAACGTTACGAAATATCGTCTGGCAAAGGAACGTGGCTTCACCTCAGTCCCCATCATTAACTTGAATGTTAAATGTTGCCGAGAAAGGACTGCTCTGCTTGTATTGACTCGTATTTATCAAGTTTGCGGTTTCCGTTGCAAAAGATCTTGCGAGGTAATGCAAAAATTATAAACACTTTTCAGAATCTTAAATATATATATACAGCATATTCGAACGATAGCAATAATGACGATGGTTCCATTAATGAAGAACCAAGCTACATGTGTACGGTAATTTATTTACCTTCTTGGCTTTCTCTTGCTGCTGCTGTACGGAAGGGTTGCAAATCGGTTCTATTTCAAAGCTTGTAGTAAAGATTACACTTCTATAAATTACGTTCTTCGTGAAATTATTCTGGTGAACTTTCGTAAACATTTGTACACGTGATACTGATTATTGCACGAAAGGTGTACCGCAAATATCTGATGTAAATAATATGATTTCTGAAGCAGATCTAATAGAGATATCCTTGGTTTATTCGATTTTTCATGCCGGGATCCCGTCACACATGTGACATGTGCTTTAGTGTTGTTTATGTTTTCGGTTTGGAAGAATACGTAAAATGGTTATACAGCCACAGCCGGCTTCGCCATGATCCTCCGAGCATCGTTAAGCCACTTCAGCCGAAGCTTGAAAGTCATCCGACCATTATGTGTTAGCATTCGCAAACTTGATCTGAATTCGGTAGTGTTCTCTAGACAGCATTCAAGTTCCAGTAATGGAACACATAGTTTCATCACAACACCAATCTTCTATGTCAACTCGACCCCTCATATTGGGCACTTGTACACGGCTTTACTGTCAGATGCTTATGCGAGATTCGAACGGCTGCAAGGAAAGGATGTGCTTTTCGTAACTGGAACCGACGAACACGGCTTGAAGATAGAGAAGGCTGCTAAAGCTGCAAATGTCACGACCCAAATCCATTGCGATAATATATCTCAGCAGTTTAATAGACTCTGCAAAGAGTTTGATGTTTCAAACACACATTTCATCCGAACCACGGATGCAGCACATCAAAATACTGTTGCTGAATTTTGGGTAATCATTACAAATATCCATACCGCATATTGGCCGATGAGAAATCTGCTTTTTCCTTTATATACATATATTGTAATTTTAGGAAGACCTGAGCCGAAAAGGATACATCTATAAGAAAAACTACGCTGGATGGTATTCAGTCAATGACGAAGCATTTGTTCCAGAGGTTCAACTCACAGAGGTTGTGGACGCGAATGGCAAGAAAGTCAAGATTAATTCTGAATCAGGGCATCCGGTTGAGTGGTGCGAAGAAGAAAATTACATTTTTAGACTCAGTGAGGTAACTTCGAAAGTAAACGAATGGATATCAGGTAGGTCCAGAAAGAACGGAGAAACCGAACGCTAAACAAACTTGCTCTAGTATTCCATAATTTGCTATGCTTTTTTCAGATAAGCCAGTCGTACCTGAGAAATTCAACGACTTGGTGAAAACATGGTTGAACGCAGGGTTACCTGATCTGTCAATTTCTCGGCCGTCATCTAGGTGTTCCTGGGGAATTCAAGTGCCAAATGACCCCACCCAAACAATCTATGTGTGGCTTGATGCTCTCCTGAATTACTTGAGTGTGTCCAAGTGTAAAGCAGATGTTTTTTGCTGGCCTCCGTCTTTGCAAGTAGTTGGCAAAGACATTCTTAAGTATGTCATACTGCACTTGCATACTAAGTACTAGCCCCTTTATAGAATACTAACGAATGATTTTGTCACATTTTAGGTTTCACGCAATCTACTGGCCTGCCTTCTTGATCGCTAATGGATTTCAGCCTCCGAAGAGAATCCTGTGTCACTCTCACTGGACGGTAGATAACGTCAAGATGTCAAAGTCTCTAGGAAATGTAGTGGACCCATTCGCGCTGAAGTCAAAGTACGGCAGCGAAGCTGTTAGATTTTTTTTGCTAAGCAATGGAGTTCCCCATTCAGATGGCAGTAAGTGTCTAGCGCATTGATTTTTGGATTGAGTGGAAAAGTACAAGTTTTTCCAATCGGTTTACAGATTTCAATGAAGAAAAACTAGTCAAAATGGTGAATTCTGCTTTGGCTGATACTTTTGGAAACTTACTTTCCCGGTGTTCATCCAACGCTCTTAACCCGCGGCAGATCCGACCGGCGTGTTTAGCGCGAGATTATGATAGATTGCCAGACTTGGGGAAAGAACTAAAGCAAACACTTGAATGCTTGGCTGGTATGATGCTCTGTTATAACAATTAAAGCCACCTTTCTTCTTAAAAAGCAATATTTTTCTGTATAGAAACCGTTGAAATCAGCTATATGGACCTTAATTTCTACCGAGGCATAGAACATATTCTAACATGTTCCAGACTGGCCAATTTGTATGTTCAAGAAATGAAGCCTTGGGAAATCGTGAAGAATTCTATCGACGATCCAAATTTAGTGCTTTTGATGAATTTGGTAATGGAAACTTTGCGTATAAGCGGAATCATGCTTCAACCAGTAATTCCATCTCTTTCAGCGAACCTACTGGGTATGCGATTCGTGCATTGTAGGTCAAAATGTGGTCAAAGCGTCATAACTACTGTTTCTGTAAATTTTTAGATCGATTAAATGTGCCCGTATCGCAACGAAGGTGGCAGGATGCAAAACAGTTTGTGTGGACAGAAAATTCTGAGACTCAAGACCTTGGAGCTGTGGGGAATTTGTTCTTCAAACGAATTAGGTTATAATACAAGCAAATTTAACGGTTTCCGTCTTTTATTTTTGAATAAAAACTTGCACTAGTCAGCTAAAATCTAATTTTTCTTTTTCTTTGCAATTTGTGGATTAGTAGCATCCTGGTATTGCTGTTGAAGTTCGTTCTGAACTTTCATAGGTGCCGGTGAATATCGGCTGTATTCCATTGCAAACTCGCCCTTACCCTGAGTTGCAGATCGTAGTTCAGATGAATAACCAAACATTTCGTTTAGTGGCACTTCAGCATTTATGACGACCCAGCCTTCATTTTCGTCTGTGCCAGTAATCAACCCAGCTCGTTTGTTAAGCTGTCCGATTGCAATTCCTTGGAACTCACTTGGAACCACAACTTCTACACTCATTATTGGTTCCAGTATTTGCCATGAGCCGTACTCGTAAGCTGTAAGGAGATGAATTGTTCGAATCTCGGTACGGAATAGCATAAAAACCGAATGCATTCCAACTTACCCTGCTTCATCGCTCCTTGTGTCGCTAAGATGAATGATATTTCGTTGGAGTCAACCATGTGATTATCACCGTCCTGCAGTCTGAAACGGACTCCAGCGATTTTGTATCCTGCTAGTAGACCCTTTTCGCAAAAACTGCGGAAGCCTTTTTCTATAGCTGGTACGAACTGGGATGGAACGTTAGTACCACGAGTCTCGTTCTTGAACATTATTTTCGTATTTTCTTCTGGTGATAGGGGCTAAAACAGAAACAATACAATTCATTCAACAACTTACGTAATTAAAAATAAAGCCAAGTGAAATTACCTCGACCAAGGCAATCACGCGACCATATTGACCAGAACCGCCTGACTGTTTCTTGTGAAGATAATCAACTTCGACCGGAGATACCAAGCTTTCTCGGAAAGAGACTTTCGGTTTTCCCATCAGAACAGGACAATTATACTCCCGCTCCATTCGCTGAAAAGTATATCACTCCGAAAATTACACTTCAGTGTCGGCAAACCTACTACCTTCATGAATCAGTGTGCATGAATACCTGTGCATAAATCTCCAAATGCAATTCGCCCATTCCAGATGCTATAGTTTCCTTATTGTCAGTATCGTAAGCTATATGGTACGTAGGATCTTCTTTAGTGAACCTTGCAACAGCTTTGCTAAACTGATCGGCATCTTTTGGATCTTTTGGCTTAATAGACATCGAAATCACAGGATCTGGAACAAATATGGATTCCATGGACACCTTCAAATCCTTGTTTGTGACGAACGAATCTCCACTAGCACAATCCACGCCGAACAAAGCACATATATCTCCTGCAAAAACTTCGTCCACGTCTTCCATTTGGTCAGCGTGCAAACGAACCACTCTGGTTGCTTTCACCTGAAATTCACAGAACAAAAAACAGGGACTTGCTGGTATACTGAAAGTCAAAGCGAAACTAAACCTTATTTGAGAATTGCCTTTCACCTTTTTTCCGGTACGGGTATTGAAGATGTACTCGCCCTTCTTCAGCGATCCTTGGTATACTCTTACGTAAGTTAATTGCCCAAACTTTCCAGCTTCCAACTTGAAAGCCAATCCGACGAAAGGTGTTTTCGACGTACGCTCAGGGCTCATGAGCACTCGTTTTTTCTCACCTCTGAAACGTTAATCGGGTGATTGATTAGAACAGCAGAAAATTCCAGCAGACTCAATGAAAATTCAATTCTCACGAGGATTCGTCGAATGCCCAATTTTTAACTTCTGATGGATTGGGCAAGTAAGCAAGTACAGCATCAAGTAATGACTGTACACCCTTATTCTTTAGAGCGGTTCCAACCAGCACGGGGGTGAACTCCCGTTTAAGAGTAACTCTTCTAATGGCATCTGCAAAAGAAAGTACGTCAGTGCATTCGCTCTCCCTAATTCTGCTAGTAATTATTCCCCTTTAAAACAAACAGACCATTTCAAAATCGGCTCTTACAGACCTTTGAGTTCTTGAGTACTTGGTTTCTTTTCTTGCAGAAACATTTCTCCCAATGTCTCGTCGACGTTGGAGACATGTTCGACAAGTTCATCGTGACGCTCATTTACTTCCGCTACCATATCTGCTGGAACTTCACCTTCTCGGACAGTTTCTCTGTAAAGTTACCACTAGAATTAAAACTACTACAAGAACGAAAGAGTAATAACGAGAATAGTTACCCAAAGTTGCCCTCAAAGTACAAAGCCTTCTTTTCGACGACGTCAACAATGCCAGCACAGTTGGACTCCAGCCCGATTGGAATTTGCAGAAAAGCAGCATTATGATGCAATTTGGATCGCAATTGATGTATCACCCTATTAGGGTTAGCCCCCATCCGATCAAGTTTATTTATGAAGGCCACACAGGGGACTTCGTATCTTTTCATTTGCCGATTTACAGTCATCGTTTGACTCTGAACGCCTCCTACTGAACACAAGACTAGAACTGCACCATCCAACACACGTAGAGCTCGTTCAACTTCCACAGTAAAATCGACGTGTCCTGAAACCATCAAATCGGTGAGATACACTTAAATTTGCTTCACCCGTTACTGTTGTTACAGTCTCGTCATCAGATAACCTACCTGGTGTGTCAATAATATTGATGTTATGATCCTTCCAGGTTGTATATGTCGCCGCTGACTGGATAGTGATACCTCGTTGACGCTCTAGTTCCATGGAATCCATTGTTGCACCAACATTATCTTTGCCTTTAACCTGGAATCGGAACAATAAGTGTTGCATCATGGTGGTGAACTTATTCTACGAAACAGCTGTAGAGGGATGCGGAATTTGACTGACTTACCTCGTGCATCGAAGCTATCTTTCCTGTATAATACAGAATCCTTTCAGTGACTGTGGTTTTCCCACTGTCGATGTGTGCGGAAATTCCGATGTTCCGGATTTTGGAGAGATCATGGTGAACTGTTGCCGCCGACTTGGTCGGAGCAGCGTAATAACGAACACTAATGTTACTGCATAAATGCAGCAACTGAGCACCTTTTTGCTGAACTAATTTGAAAATCATTTCACAATTTCTGTACAACAGACACAGAAACCTCAGGTTTCTCCTGTCGAAGCTCCTAGAGAACTGCAAACTGTATTTCTCGATTCGCAAATTGGCAAGCCTATTCCCCAAAAGTCTGAACCTTGAACAATTAATGTTCCGGCATTAAACTGCTGCCTTGGAATACATGTCAATGCCTACAGAGCTTAAACTTTAATTAAAGCTAAACAAAAATGATATTTAAACTAAGAATACTCAACGCCAAACGCTAAATGTGTATGTGTGTGATACAGCGGCTTTAAAACTGAATACATGTGATGAGCCAAAACCATGTGGGTTTCAAATTTCGCGCGTAACGGAATATTCCGATTCCGATGTCTAATGGCAAATGGGTGGCTCTCACTGATTGTCACAATCCCAATCGTTGCTCTGCATCGATAACGCCATGAATGTGTAATACGTTCACAAATGCACAAATACGTATGTGTATACATGTATACACCATACAGTTCTAACTCCGGCGATCAGTTCTGTTTAAGTCTATTTTATTATGAAACACAAGTTGATGGAACATCTGCTTCTTGAAACTTTAAACAAGGATTGATACTCCCGCCCGGTTTCACAAGCGAAAGAAACAAACATCAGAACGGAAAACAATCATTTTCCTCTAGATCGAACGCACTGAATGAAAGAGTAAAGTCTTTGAGCAGGAAGTCAGTCATGAAGATTTTCCAGTAAAAGTTCATGTCTCAAGGTAGATGATTCCAGTCAATTGGCGTCTTTCCCATCTTCTCTAGATACTCATTACACTTCGAGAAATGTTGGCATCCGAAAAATCCTTTATAAGCGGATAACGGGGAAGGATGAAAGCCTTTTAAAACATGATGTTTTTTCTGTAACAACGTAAGCGAGTAAATTAGACAATATTTTAAGCTTGGAATGTTTGAGATTAAATGACATAAGCAATAAATTCTTACAGTGTCGACACATTGTCCTTTCTTGTGAGCATACGAACCCCAAAGAAGAAAGACGACATTCTTGCAGTTCAACGAGATCCAGCGTATGACAGCGTCAGTGATCTTCTCCCAACCTTTGTCCTTATGAGCATTAGCGCAGCCCTTTTCAACCGTTAAGACAGCGTTCAGAAGAAGTACTCCTTGCTGGGCCCAACCAGTTAGGCAGCCATGACTGGGTATTTCGAAACCAGGTATATCCGTTGACAGCTCTTTATACATATTCACGAGACTTGGCGGTACTGCGACACCCTTTCTGACGCTGAAGCACAATCCATGAGCTTGATTGGGTTGGTGATAAGGGTCCTGTCCTAAAATCACAACTTTGACTTGTTTGATAGGTACTTGTTTCGTCCATTCCCAGACATTTTCTGCAGGTGGAAAGACAGTCTTCGAAGCTCGGCAAGATGAAACGAAGGAGTTCAACTACAACAATGGAAAATACATTAGCCAGAAATCCAACGGCATCGAATACGGCAGCTATATAAGGTGAACTTTGACAGTTCGCCGCGTCCATCTTACCTGCTTGAAGTAGTCCGACTTAAATTCAGGTTCCAAAGCTTCGAACCATGATTTCCCAATATCTTTGTCGACTATTGGCAGCTCTTTTGATACTCGTATAATTTTGGCAGCGATCTGGAGCAAACATAAACTTCTTACTTCTTACTTACTCATTGATTAGCCAATATGAAATCGGAATTATATAATTGTTATTTTTCGCACCTGCTTGTCACGTATCTGCCCCATGACATCAGGGGACATTGGAGGTTTTTTTTCTTGTTCTTCTACTGTTGCGACCTTGGTCACGGTGGTTGTTGCATTCTGTACTACAGTCAAGTTTTCAACAGAATCAAGTGCATCAGTCAACTTTGTCCTTTTTATTGGCCGTTCTCCATCACTTTCTCCAGATGCCATTGGAGTCTGTGAAGTTTACAATGGGTTAAGAATCTCACATTCATCCACCATAAAGGCACAATGTTTGTTGTAGAAGTGTAAGTGATACCTGCGTTGGCTCAGCCCTGGGTGGAGTCTTGAAGTTTTCCTGTCCCTCTTTTTGTTTCGGAGAAAAAAATCTTGATAAGGTCGTTTGACCCGCTTGAACACCACCTTTCGGCGTCGTGATCCGAGGCATATTGACATGCAGTTAGACTCTACCTGAAACATGTGAGTCGTCAATTTCGTGAAAATCAAATAATGGTTAATGAACAAAGGAAAGATACTCGAGAAATCCAGATGATGCAAATATTCAAAGTAGAAACTAGAGATTGTTGAGACGCAGTAAAGACAGCTGTGCTGTTGCTACCTGTGATAATTGTATTCAGCAAAGTGAAGGCTTTTATTGTTAATTCTGAAAGTAAGTTAACTTTGTAACACAGTTATCATTTCAAAAAGACACATAAAGCGAATGATTTCCTCTGCCCGTGATCACAGATTAAACCGTACCAGCTGTCCACTGGAAACACCGCACAGACAGAAGGGGTGTTCATTATATATAGAACCCGTTTCCCTCCACCTTCACATTCCATCGAGAAAAATGATTTCAATGGCTTATGCGTAAACTTTCCGAACGTTTTGCTTTCATGCGATGCCTTGAGCTTTGAGCAGAATGGAATCACATTCAAGGATAGACTACCAGACGCAGACATTTGACGTTTCAGCTATCAATATCGGTGAGAAAGAGATCATGAATCATGAAAAAAGAGTTAACTTGAAATATAAACACAATGCCGATATATAAGGTGGATCTCTTGCTTCTCCTGAACATGGCTTGACCAGTACCATTAAGCGTCACGTGTCAAATTACAACTTTGATTTAGCTTCGCGAAGCCAGTACTATGGAAACGACCTGCTGACAGATGAAGTCTAAATACAAAAGAACCGACTCCCTCTCAAAAGTTCTTAATCTTCCCACCCAAATACCCGTCGTCGGAATAGCGTCAATTTGGCGTTGGTACGTTGGAACACGGATAAACCGATGATGCTGATGCCTCCTGACCGTGTTTTTGAATTGGATGAGATGACGCGAAACGCTGTAAGCGTTAGCATATAACGCTGGATAGCCGAGAAAGCACGCGATGAAGCAGTACGCAAAGATGAAGGGAATTATGGGGTTGTCAAATTCTATCAAGAGTAAACCGGAAAGACAAAAAATGCTATTAGCTATAAAATCCAGTTTCAGTGAAAATACAGAAGCTGAATTAGCCACGTTGAAGATCCTCAGCATGACCGTCAACCTCGTCATGTCTCTGATGGCTTTTGACAATCCAAATCGCCCAAGGCTGAGAAGCTTGACCCTGTGAAAATAAGCAATAATTCTTTTTACAAAATCTCATGGGTACTCAATAAAAGCTTCAGTGATTGACGCTTACCTCCGGACCAGCGAAGCAGCCAAGGTATTCCAGATTTCAAAAAAACTCAGGTGAGTTGCAACCACCACAATGGCAGAGCCAGCCACGAGATACACGGTTCCCCAGTCCAGAATGACTGTCGCCACTGTGAGCGCAGCGTAGAGAGCCTCGTTGTCCAGATACCCGTTCTCGCGCCCAAGGATAACGGCGTATTGAAATTTGGTCTTCAAATTGGGCACCCAAGAGTTGATTGCATTGACTCCAGTAATGCCGACGAGGAGTGTAATGGGGAAGGAATACAGGAAGAAATGCTGGAGCTTCCGCTTTTTGACTATCGGTTTGAAGACGAGCATGCGTTTCCACAATATTGCCAGGCTGTCGACATGTTCAACTAGGAGATAGTAGGCGGCCCAGCAAGTTGTCAAGTGAGACGGGAGACAAAGACAATGCCAGGCCAACCCAAGTACGTCCGAAGATCCACTGAAAAGGTTCCATGCTAAGGTAGCCGATACGTAGACAGCTCTCAATGCGAAAAAGAAGAACCAAAAGTGCCAATAGAGCCTTCTCCAAGTCGAAACTTTTTTGAAAGACAGCGGCAGTCCGAAACACCAGTAGAACAACTTGAATACCTTCAAGTTGACCCTAATGGCGCTTTCAAAGGAGATAAATTTTAGAATCATGTCTCTTCTAGAACTTGGAGATTTCCAGGTTTGGGTTGTCTTGGTCAAATGTGAGGACTCGAATGAGCCAAAAGATTTGCGGTTTTTAACTTTTATAAACCCTCACCATGCAATGCCCGAAAAGCGCACGTGCATTTGTACAATAAATTGAATTTCACAATCAATGTCAAGGATGCAATTTTCGGAGCCGAATGTAATGTTGATTGACCGAGGCCAAGGCATTTTGATTGGATTCAAGATGAATTGATTGACACTCAAATCAGCCGAGTGTCGATTCTCCAATTCCCTGACATTGTGTGACACCAAATGACTTTAGATGGGTTTTTATAATTATAGAATTGAATCAATTCAATATCGGCCTCAATGGTCAAGTTCATTGTTGACAGACACTGATATTGATGTATGATAGACAGAGTCATTTCAAAACTCGAGCACTGATTGATGCAAAAAATCCTGGAAATCAGAAACAATCACCGAAATGACATTGGGCAGTTTTAGTCAATAGTTAATTCAGATACACATAGATGGCGCGCGTGAAGCACGTTCTACCAGAACGTTTTTTCCGCTGCCTCGAAGCTGCAAATTGCGTCCTAGTTTTCAGATTTCTTTTTTTAAATATTCAATCCATTTATGAAACTTTATTTTGTCCTTGATTTTGCAGAAATATAGTTGGTGCACTGATCTCAAATGATATTTACCTGATTTTCTGGCATTTTGAAGTCTAAAGATTTTGGGCAGTAGGGAAACTACAAATCCAAGTTGACAAGTAACTGAGAGTCCAAGTATCGAAGAGTGCCAACCATTGAGCTGAGTTACCATCTTTGGCCACAGGAACAAAAGGTGGAAGAAAAATTTGTCGAAGAGTCATTTATTACCAAAGGACAAGGAGGGTTTGGGCTTACTTACATACCTGGGTAATTTGTTGTTGATGATGATCCTAAAGTTGGGGAACGGACAAGAAACTGTCCATTCATATGTGACGGCGTTCCTTGGTAGACGAGTCATCATCATTGCCACACTTTCCACCAGGTAGGATCGGTCCATGGAAAAAAGTTTATCGCGCTATGAATGTGTCATTAAAGTTGGAATGCAATTAAGGGCGATGGCAACGGAAACAACAAATTTCTCTTTTCCAAATCCTCCTATTAGTCCTTCTTCTTTTACCTTCTCTCAATTTCGTCTTCCTTAGTCAGAGACAGGTTGAATCCACAGGAATTTCCTTGTTGTGACCCGCCTGCTGTAAAGCCACACACGAAAAGTATTATTGTTCCTCCATCCATCGCGGCATTACAAAATCATCGATAGAGATTCCATCCGCCGGGATTTCCTCCTGTACTAAAATCATTTGGTTCTTATATACTGACTTGTATATTATTCCATGATCATCATGAAAGTATCTTCCCTGAAACAATTCCCTTGAGAGACACTTGCTGTTCTTGCTCAACAATTGTTGGATTCTTTTGAGCGAAAGCCGGCTCAGCACACCTGGATTGGATCTCCTGTTTCTTCTCATCTTCCTCTGATTCCAGCTCAATGGAGGTTGCTAAAGACCTTTTCTCAAAAGTAAGACAAGTTCCACATGGCCCTACTGCTGGAAGAGCCGCTGCGGGAACAACAAAAAGTATATATTGTCACTTTATAGAACAGTAATTATTATTATGCGTCTTCTTTTCCCAACCCGAGTCTCTCTCTCCATTATTTCCTTGACATGCAACTAAAAGGAGCTTTATCATCGACATTGTACGCTTTCACTTGGAGCTTCACCTGGAAGTTGGTCAGGAATCAGAGACTTGACGTGTGCTTCCCCCGAACATGAATCGTTATCTTTCAAGGTTGAGAGACCGGTTGCTTATTGCACCTGCCGTAACTGCATCATGCACTTGACTTGACCGTCTCTTGTTGTTGGCGGGCTACAATTTGTCTAGTACACAAACTTTTGTGTAAAAAATTTAAAAAGCTTGGTGAAACAAGGGCAGACGGCCGGAAGGTAAAGCCAACTTACTTTGTTCATGCTGGAGGATCGTGCAAGACGCGGGACATTTTTTCCACGATAAACTCGATAATATAGCAAGAAACGTAAAAGAAACACATGATGTAGTTAGTAGAGCAAAAGGTATTTTCCCATTGCGTGATGCTGTTGCTGACGATCGAGTTCGAATGGTTCTGTCCGTGCCCACTACCGACCAAAGTTGGTTCGGCTTCATAGCTATTGATCATAATATACGTTGTTACAGCATAGAAGAAAATGGAGGTCCGAATCGTTTCATCCGTCCGTCCGAGAGGTTGCTTCTTCCTGCTATAGTCACGCCCGCACCTCCCACCGACTTTTAGTTAAAGACAAAAAAAGTCCAGAAGAAGAAGGAATTTGTCGACATGTATATAATACATATGAACAATCTCGTCCGGTGATTTTACAGTTTTGTTCGGGGTACTTTATTACTGGATGTGGTGGTGGTTTCTCGGACTGTGTGTCCGTAGAGACGGGATGACTATAGGGTTTCAGGTGTTCACAACAATCAGTGCGGATGATAGCAAAAGAAGAACAAGGAACCAACATCATCCATCAAGGATAAAAAGTACTTGGCTTCTTACCTGTGTTCTGTGGGATGCGAGATGAGGCAGAACATGAGCAACAACAAGAGCATCATTGGGTTGGATGGGGAAAAAGTTACGGAACAATCCTGTCATTATCATTCGGAAACATGCGCAAATGACAGAGCTGGAACTGGACGCATGGAAATTAAGGGGTCTTAATAAAGAGCTGGGTGGCTTTTCAGATATACTCGGCATTTTTTAACCGAGAACAACCACAAAGAGAAAGAACATTTCCTACACACACATATATGCAACACGAACCTCTTGGGATATCTTAACAATTTCTTTTACGGCCAGATACAAAATCAGAGATTCAGCCGAATGATTTGTCGATGAATATATCTCATCACAAGAAATATTATTTTCGGCCACCTAGTACATTTCGAAAATAAAAAAAGGTGTAAGAATCGCCGAGATATATAATAGTGAGGGTGATGCTTGAGTTCCGTGTCCGTCCGACATATTAACTCTTTCGAATCAATTCCTTATCATCCTCTGTATGCCTAAACTTGAGGCCAAAAAATAATTACTTACACTTTAAAAGGACTAAATTGTCATCTGACTAAAAATACTGAAAAGGGATGTGAAGCCGAAATGAAATATATAAATACATTAAATCCAAAGAGGAAAAAGCAAAAGTTTAAATAAAATAATCTATGGGTTCAACAGGTGCTCTTATCTTGTGGCGAGGAGATTCAATCAGCCCCGAGGGTGAGCAGTCAAAAATGTCATGACAAAGTCAGGTGCATTAATAAAAATAAGGAGCAAAATTTTGAATCGTGTTATCTGGCTACATACAATAAATCCTGACTGAGAATCAGGTGAAGACATGGCAAGTGAATGAGCATTATTTTTATATTTGTAAATGAAAGGGGTTCAAGTGTGGGGCTGTTGTGAGGCTTTTCGGGATCAGCGTTGGTGGCGCATTGTTGTCTGTTAGTTGCTTGTAAAAAAGGCTGTAACCAGTTTTTATTAGTGTTTGAGTCGTTCCTCTGAACAACGGTTCTGGTCAACTCAGACATTGAGTCGGACCAAATATTATTAACTGCACAACAAGGGGAGAGTCTCTCTTACATATTTATTTTTATAAATGGCAAGTTCATCTCTGGAGAGAAATTAAGCCATAAGGGCTTCATTCTTCTACCTCTCGGCCAAGTTTGCTCAGGTAGAATTTCCAAGGATAGTGTTTTTTACCACACACATGCTAAGAAACGCTACATATTTTTGGAGGGACAGGTGAAAGAAGATGATCCGTTTATTGTTTTCCAGTATATGTATACCTACATAATCCATACTTTACAAATTCCAAGCCCATTCGTGGTAGCTGTAAGTTGAGTCAATGAGGGATCGTTGAGCCTATGAATGTATCTTCAAGTGACCCACAACTTTTTCCAAAGACTTTATCAATCATTCTTCACCTCCCAAAAGTACACTGACTGCCTTAGTTAGAGCCCAACTAAGTAACTTGTTGTTGGTCAGTCAGTCAGTCATGGCTATGTGAGTCCATAATACACTTGAACAATAGACGGGCCCACGACCAACTTGACGTTTACTATATTCCATAAACGCATCTTCTCTCTTTATATCTTGTACGTCTTTCAGATTCTTTTCCTTCAAATCCCCTACCTGCCTATGCTCCTGCTGCTGACCAAAACATAATTAGCTCTTGTTGTAACTATAGTATTCGACGAAACCCTTTTCTTTTTCTTCTTCTTCCTTCTTCTTCCACCTCCACAAGGTAGAACAGAGACCATCCACAACCAACACAGCTCAAAAACAAGTCCGCTAACGCCGACGCAGGTTCAAACAGTTTTATCTGTCCAGGTGCGATACAGTGTCACTGTTTTCAGGTTCTCAGCAAAATCTCGCGCAGTGTTTGCAAACAAACGACGACGCTGCTGCTGATTAAACGTTTTAGTGTCGTCAAATTGACAAAGTGCCAAGCGTCGTCTGATAGCTTTGAATGTCGAATATTTAATCCCGCTTAATTTGTGTTGTGCTGACGAACATTGAAGCAAAAAATTGGCTGAGGGAAAGTGGTGAAAATTTGGATCTTTGGCATAGGTAAGATTTGAATTTTTTTATTATGGAACCCTATTAGAGGCTGTAATCAAGGAAAATGCAACTGACAAATTCCAGGAAATTGTAATTTGTCATATTCCCGACAAAATTAAAAAAGTTGAGTCGGAGAGCATGTAATTATATAGGACAACCGCGACTGATAAGTGAGGTTAAAGCTAATAAGTCTTGTTTAACCGGAGATCCGGAATATAGTTTGATAAACTAAATCAGTCTTATTTTTAAAGGCTATAATATCTCTAGTTGCCGACAAACCTTCATCATGAAATCGTTAGTTGGAAAAAACAAAAATCACACACATGACAATTAGTACATACCTGTACGTTTGCGACATTAACGTTTTCTAAAAGTGGACACATGAGGTGAATGCGATAGCGAAAAAGTTTTTTTCCATGTTTATAGGGGGGGAATGCCATCAGGATATTTCAGTGTATTTCTTATATAATTATGGCTGGCCTGTGTGTGTGTGTGTGTGTGTTGGAGTTTGTGAGAAAGTGCTAATGTTGTTTGGAAATTAATCTGATTTCTAGGACGTAGAGGACATTGAGTATATAGGCTGTTCAGTTAGGAAGAGACAAGAGTGACATGAGGTGTGAAGAAGAATACTTTTAGAGTGGAAACATTATGCACCGAGAAATCGCCCTGGGCAAAAACCACTACGACTTAATGTGATACAGTCCTGATCCTGAACTATACTAATTGCCCTGTAAATGTTGTAGTCCTTTGGAGAAATGTGTACACTTTTGTGAGCTGAATGAACAGATGGGCTTTGGAAATTGAGCCAGTATCAGTATTAAGTAGCATAGTGAACTGGAACATAGCAAGGGTCTTGTTTTGGTGCAATTTGCAGGTGTGTGGGGCTGAAATTATCAAGGACTGTAGTTGTTCCTGGACTAGGCCAAGTGAATAAGGAGACTTGTCAAGTACAAGAATGCAAGAGACCTGCTGCTCAAGGAGTGTTCACAGTTTATCAACATTTATGGTCATCTCGCAATAAAAAGCACAAGATTTTGGAGAACTTGACAAAAGGATATTGATGCCCTCGGGGCTTTACTTCAGGTAACTTATTTGCAGATAATATAGAAATATAGAAGGTCAATTTTGTGAGCTTTGAGACAAAATGGCGCTGTTCGAAATGCCGTATTGGTCATATGAAAATTTGAGAACATTTTTGTCGTAATCTGGGAAATTACATTTGTTAGTGTATTTAAAATAAGGATTAGATTATGTCAATGGGTTTGGCGGCAGAAATAGCTGTTGTGGGGCTTTGATATTTTTTAAACAGGGTTCACACATTCACATGTTCAAGTGGCGTTAACTAAACGAGTTGTTGGTCCTACAACCAAGATTGGAAACAATGTCATGATGACGGCTCTCAAAGGTGTGTTGGCGCAATAACTTTTTTGCATGCTATTTTCATCACCCACTCCAATTTCCACATCCACCAATAGCGTACGAATTTTAGCCCATTTCCCTCTCATGGTTCATTGAGAGCTGTTGGTTGTAGGTTGAAGTTGAATTCATTATCATGCTCATTTTGTCTTGTTGCCGCTGCTCTTCTTCTTCTTCTTTTTTCATTGCGTCACGAAATAAATGCCCTCTTGTTGCCCATATTATTATTGTTTTACACCTGACATGGGCTTGGAACATATATTTAAAGGCTTAGAGCAAAACTATAAGCAAGCAAGGCGTTATCGTGGACATGTCCACCTCTGACCAGTTGGCCACAGGTGTGTACGTGTGCTTTACCGATTAATGAGAATGACTCTTGAGCAGACTGGCCAGACTGCATGGAAGCAGTTGATGTTACATTATGGATATTAACTTTCCTCTCAATATGTGCAAAGGCGGGGGCGGGCAAACAAACGGAATTAGCGAGAACCAACATATACAAAAAGTTGAGCTCAACATTCAAAAGACTTGTTAACTCTTTTAGTTTGGGCCAAGAGCGAGAATGACCTGTGATATAGTGTCAAAGTAGCTGGGAAAGGAAGACTGCAGGTTATAAATTTTAGTCTTTGAAAAAATAATGTGTTTGATTGAAATTTATTTATTTTTCTTCATTTTTAACTGCGCAGTGTTATCTTGTGAAAAAAAATTGTAAAATTCACTAGAAGCCAAGTACAAGAGAAAAGCCGAAAAAAAACTGTAGCTAATTTTATCCATTTATTCCACGTTACTAAAAAGAATTTCTTTTTTGTTTCAGATTGACCAAAAGTCTCGTAATCTGATACCAATCTGACTGGGAGGCTGTTTCACAGTGTTATCGACGGCTGTCGATTCTGATTGATTAAAACTGGATGAGAATCTGAAAAGATTTGAAGATGACGAGCCAAAAGGTGACCAAGATTTGTCGTGGTCATAAAAGCGGAAGGCTGAGTGGGAAAAGTCTGAGCCTAGTTCTGACTGTAGTGACAACAATTTTTTTGCTCTACGTTTGTGTAGATTTAGTCAGTTCCTGTAACGAAGCCGTTTGTGCTAGCATAGTTTCAAAATGTACTCTTACAAAATCGTGTAAATGTGAACTGAAAAATTGTTCCTGCTGCAAAGAGTGCTTCGATTGTCTCAGCTACCTTTACTCGGAATGCTGCTCGTGTGTTGGTAAGGCGGAATATTTTTTGAATGGTTATAAATATTTTTTTACCAGAACATAAATTAATGAAAAATGCCCGCTTTCAGAGCTATGCCCAAAACCGAACGCAACGAACCAAATAATGATGCACAGTCAGGTGGGGGACCTCAAGGAACCCATGCCCGACTTGTTCAACGTGCTGACAGACGAAAAGGATCAGCAAGGAAGGTGGTCAACTTTTACGTTTCCTGTTGACATTGACCAGTCATGGTTCCAGCCGCACAAAGCGGATGCACCGCCTCCCCAAGTTACCAGTAAGTTGAAAATTCGACAACGTTTCTTCAACCTTTGTTGCATTTACCTGCTCAGGGGTTTTATTGCGTGAGAATGGATTGTTTGTTGTTATGCACTCTTGAATCCAGTCAGATATCGCTGACAACAACAACAACAACAGCAGCATCAGATCTGCCTTTGTAACAGACCACACGAGTCGTTACTTAATGGACCTGGTGTGATTGACATTAAAAATTTTTGTATATAATTTACGACTCTTTCTCCATCTTATCGCGCACTACTCGACAAAAGACTTGACCAAAAAGGCACTACAGGTTCAAGAGTGACGAAAGAGCTTTTAAATTACTGGCCTTTTCTAATTGAGACAAATTCTTGTGCCTTTTTCTCCAGCCCTCGCCGGTGGCAAGATCGTCGTTGACCCTTCCAAGGAAATTGTGACTGTCAACTGCACTGTGGCCTACATGTCCCAATGTGTGCCGCTGAACAAGTGCAAAAATTCTTGCCATTCCATGGGCGCCTCCTACTTTCGCTGGTTCCACGATGGATGTTGCGAGTGCATTGGCAAAACTTGCATCAATTACGGCATCGACGAAAGCAGGTAATTCATGTCAAATTTTGAGTGCTTTCACTCTGGCTTACAAAATATAATTTGGCTTAAATTTAAAACTGTATTATTTGAAGGTGCTCTTCCTGCTCCATCGATGACGATATCGACGAAGAAGTTACTGAAGACGCAACTGAAGTTGTGTCCCAAACTTCAAAGTCGCCTGGAGAAGAGGAAACGTCGACACCCGATTAGAAGCTTGTAAATAAAGTGAAAGAGTGTCTTGTTACGTAGTTTGTTCTAAATCCCATATAGTGTCACTAGTAAAGGATATTATTCATTTTATAATTACAAATAATTAGCGATTGGATGTTTCAACATTGTCTTGCTGAGTGAGTGTAAATATATATTTTATGAAGACAATTGATCGAGTTTAGGAGCTTGAAAAACGTCGCTTGAATCTGTTTGTACAGTTAATTTTTCATTTAGCTTCTGAAACCTTTTCAAAATATATATACTACATGGCCTCTGTCATTGCTAGAATGGTTAATTCTGAAGTTTATGAGGGAAACGAGAGAAGACTGACTTTGAACTTCCGGTGACAGACGGAGGAACAGCAAAGAAAGAGGCTATGTTTTTTTGGTTTTTGAGTAATAGGACATGAGTAATACAATTAATGTATTGTAACGGTGTGAAATATCCTTACTATGGATAGTGTTTAGTTGGATCGATAACTAGTTTACGTGCCTGCTAAATCGTATTTTACTGATCATTCCTTACTTTGCTCTTGACTTGAACTGACTTGAAGACATTAAACGCTGTCTGCTGAGTCCGAAGTCCGAAGTCATGAGAGCTTGTGAGGTCTTATATAAAATATGACGTCTACGATCGGATTGATTGAGCCTAGAAAACCCTATCGTTATAGTATATAAATCTAGCGTTATATTCTGTCTATAACTGACTACATAATCAATTTTATTGTGTATAAACACTGTTAGTTGCTAATAGTGTGTAAGACGCCTCATAAAAAAGAAAGTTAAGCTCGATCATCTTTAGCTCAAATTATCATCAAATGTTCTTCTAGATGGAAGTAAATTGGTTAGCAGTCCCTTTGATATAGTTTTTTAAAATGTAAATCAAACTTTTAACCCTTTCGATACGCTTCTAACTAGCGCAGATTTACAGCTTGCAGACATGTGTAATTTAAGGTTAATTTTGTAAATACTTTTCTTGGAATATGTATTGATTAACATCTTCGTTAATAAATTGTTATCAGCAAATTACTTTTGAAAAAGAAATGTGTAATTCTGAAACAGTAAACAACATTTTAGCGTCTATCCAGCCAATTCAACGTTTAGTTACAACGAGCGCCATCTACTGAGCTTTAGTACGATTCGAACAAGTTACAAAGGAAAGCCATACACTTGTGCGTTGCTGAGTGAAGTTCCCTGGAAATGGACCATAGAAGATCATTCCAAGATCATCATTTATCATTGAGTTGCATATTGGCTCGCAGCTGTGAGGCGTATGAAATTGTCATATGATCCAGTTACTTGTTGTGTTTGGCTGCAAATGTAAACAACAAAAACGAAACAATCAAAGTTTTTAAAAATATTTTGAAGTGAAGGATTTATTACGCACAGGTGGACAATTGAAAACAGATGTAATATATATTACATCTTGTGTGGAGAAAATTCAGGAAATCAAGGTTTGTGAATTGGTGAACAATGAATAAGTAATTTCAACCCACAGTAGTTTTACGTGTTTCAACTATAAATTCTGGTTTTGGACAGTTCCGGTTGACCTATAAAAAATTTGGCGATGTCGAGTCTGCTATGGACGTGATGGAACACTTGGCTGCAGATTTATCATGTGCTCTAGAAGATAGTAAAACCAAAAAAGTTAGAGGATGGAAACACAGGAGAAGTCGATCCACTTCGAATTTGATGGGAAATTGTAAGTTTCGATTACATTGTGTAATCGCGAAGTAATCGATGATGAGATTTTGAAATGATTGTTGACGCCTTTGCATTTTACTTGCAGTGCCTAAGACTGATACGGGTTCTGAAAGTTCCGATGATAACAAGTCAGAGTTGGCCGAAAGATCATTTGCTAGGTTATCACTTCAAAGCAAGTCGTGTTCGAGCAAGTACCTGAAGCATAGACTCCCTACAGGAGGAAATGTTGTTGAATCAGATTCCCTGAATGAGCTGTTTGGAGGCAGTTCACAAATGATCAGAGCTGAAACTAAACGGTAAGTGCTGATTGAGTTTGAATAATCAAAACTGAAAAAGTTTGGGATTTGATCATTCTAATAATTTTCATTGATGGAGCATAGACGGAGACGACATAAAAGAATGGCTGTGGACACCTCTGACCTTTTGGAAAGCGACTTTCACGACGGTGAAAGAGCGTGTTCTTCGATGACAGCCGTGATACCAAAGCACCATTCGTCCCATAGGAGTAAGAAAAAAACGGGCAGTAAAGATCTTCAAGCTACTGTGGACGTTGGCAAGAGGAAACGTGGCCACAGCAATAGGGCCAATGAAGTTTCTACAGGTGATCCTTTTCAGCCTGGATGTAGCGCATCGGGTGCTATGGACATGGAAGTGAATGATGAGGATATGAAAAGCGATTTTGATGAAACGTCTAGCGTTTTCTCATCCAGCGAATCAGATAGCTTTCAAGTTACTTGTGATGAGGGTCAGGAAGGTAAACTGTTTCGTTTGCTGTAACATACTTTTCTTTGTATGTGAAATTGTATATTTAAAGAGCATTTATTTCTAGGTGATGACGAGCATTCAGATTGGGTCGGCGACGAGTGGTTGAATGAAGAAGGCTGTGATAATGCAGAGCGGCGAAGGGATTTGATCATGCGGAAACTGTTGGATCATGCACCTTTCAGAGAGATTCGGGCTGGTAAACGGCGCGTACATCCGAACAAGCCCGTGTTTTCGTTTCGAACATCAGCAAATGAACAGCTATCAAAGTTTTTACAGGATCCTGATCAGTCGGAACTGAAGTACGTTTTTCAACTCGGAATTGTTATGATTCAAAAGGGGGAAAATCGAATTTACTAACGTTTTAATAATTTCTAGGTTGCATCCCATGCGGAAATCCGAGAGATTACAGCTGAGTCATATTGCGAACTTGTATTCCCTCCAAATGCATTGTCGGGTAGAAGATGATGGACAGAAAAGCTTAACTTGTCCGGTGCTGACAAAAACGTCCAACACCGCCCAAATGGACCCCAAAAGCGTACAAGAAGACATTATGAAGGCTTCCGGTATTCCATTATGGTTTGAAAACGAATCCAAGCGTATCAAAAAGTAACTACAGAGGTAGATTGCTGGTTCAACTTTAATGGCCCATTGTGGACCAGCACGCACGTATAAATATCCAGTGATAGTAACTATAGCCCGCAGATTGGGGCTTATTGTTATCGAATACTGTAGGTTTAGTATTTAATGAATCGCAATACGTAGACTTTCCCGTTTGAAATTAGAGAATAGTTTGCTAGAATCACGTAGGTTTTACCATCGTTTTGATACATTGCTGAGCACTCAGCTAATCATCAACACCTGGTTACCCTTCATTCGTCAAGAGTTAGATCAACGCATCTAAAAGTTGTTAACCAGGAACTTTATGAATAAGAGATTCTTGTTATGGTTCAAGAGAAGCAGTTAAGCTGTCTAAAAATGTAAGCTACTAGTTACCACGTATACCGTAGTTATAGTGTTTCGTATGCAGGCTTACATGTAACAAACCGAAGCCGATTTGTATTTTACTTGATGTGCAATTTTTTTCTACATAGACCTTGATGAGTTGTTCCAACTCCTTCAGATCAAGCATGGAGTCTTGATCACACAATCGCAATCGCAGATGGCACCTTGTCTTACTAACTACTAGTTTATTTAGCTATCAACGACGCCTTCCTCAAGTTATGCTGTTCTTTATATTTATTGCTTGCTGTATTACGCAAATGCCAATTCGATTCTGTAGAAAAAACACCAACTTCAATGAACTTGTCGAACTAGTTTTCTTAAGTATGCCGATTGCCGATCGACATTGTTTATGCGCTCGTCTGATAGATATTTATCTTTCATTTGTTATTCACTGGTTTTCAAGAATTAAAAGTTTCTCCTGAATGACCAGAATCTATTGACAGAATTGCGTTGGAACTAAGATTGTCAGTCAGTGTTAATATTCGCAATGGCAACAAGTCCAGAATGTCGCCATTCTCAAAAACTGTTTTGCTTTTGATACTAACAACATACGGTTTTACTGTTCATTGCCTACCACAACGCCGTGAGTCGACCTGGTTTCCAAGTTCTAGATTAAGTTTGTTACTACTCGCACTGAACTTGTGATTGTTTGCAGGAACATTTTCTAACAGCGTCAATTTAGCTGAAGTATTTGGACACCGAATTGTGAACAGAGTTACGGAATCAAGCAGAATAATTTTCGAAACAGAAAGTCCCATCCCCATCAAACCTACTTCAACACAAGCTCCTGTCCGTCCTCCCCCTTCGCAGCAAAGACTTGACAAATGTGAAAAGCACTGTGTCCCATTAGACATTTGTCCTTCGCTATTTGCTCTTCTTCAAGCTCCAACTGACCAGAACATTCAGACTTTGAAGAAGTCTGCGTGTGGCTTCACAACTGAAAATGAACCGATGGTTTGGTGCGATAACGCCGTTTGCTTGGACCGAACTCCGAATGATAGGCGTCTTAGCCTTGAACTGTCTGGCGACGAAAGCCCTGCAATGCCGCCAGTAGCAACTTCGACCGAGGGTATCGTTGCTACTTTTACTACTACAAAAAGTACTTTAGTCAATCAGAACGGCTGTGGAGAAGCCATCGTTTCGGATCGGATACACGGTGGCAAGTTTGCGTCGCGTGGGGAGCATCCGTGGATGGTCTCCATTGTCCAGAACAAGGATAAAGGTATCGCTTTTAACGCTAATCATGGCCGAGGTCTATCATGAACACCAAACGATATACTCTGGAAATTGCAGGACAAACTTCAGCGTACTGCACAGGGGCTCTAATTTCAGAAGACTGGATACTGACCGCCGCCCATTGTATAGCCGACGAAGATGGCAGGATTTTGCCAATGTACAGAGAAAAACATTTTCAGTGTTCCAAAATTTTGTATTTTACATGTCAGCTTCTTTTTCTTATTTCAGGTCACACGTCCGAATCGGTGCTTGGAACGTATCGAACCAGCAAGAACTTGGGGCTCTGGACGTCAGAATTCTCAAGTACTTTCCTCACCCGAGCTACCAGCAGAAGCCTACAATTCGAAACGATATTGCGCTATTGAAACTAGTCGAGAAAGTAGCATTGAATTGTAAGTTGCCTTTTAAAACCTTCATCACAATCATTGGAGAATGAGTATTGGGCAATGATCATTTTTGAAAATATTTAGCTGTCATTGGAGTCATCTGCCTTCCAAATGCTCACGAGCCACCTCCTACTTCCCGAACTTCGGCTGCCGTCGCCGGCTGGGGTGCCGACGAATCTTCAGAATTCTCGTCTGTTTTGCGAAAAACGTCGGTGAAAGTTGTCGATCCCGATTCTTGCGTAGATATGTTTCATATTTTTGGAGGCTCTGTCGACCCTTCCACACAGGTTTGAAGACCATTCCGGCTCTGATTTCTACAATATTAACTTTATATACATAAAGTGACAAAAATTTTACGCAATTCCAGATATGTGCCCAAGGCTACCACAGTGATAGCTGCAAAGGTGATTCCGGAGGCCCTTTAATGGTATCCAAAAACGGCAAAATATTTGCAATCGGCGTCGTTTCCTACGGTTCTACATATTGCGACGGGAGTTTCCCAGCAGTTTATACTAAAGTTAGCGAATACATGCCTTGGATAAGAGCTACCATCCTGAACAATGAATAAAATAAAAATGGGAACAATTTTCAAGATTTCTCGGTCATTTATTCCCATATGAATCTGGAGAGAGTAGACTCATGAAAATAATTTGCTGTTGTAACACAGTCATTTGTTGTTTGATGAACGAACATTTCAAGATCAAAGTTTCCAGAGACTGAATATATATAATCATCATGCATGCACCACCATAAAGCAATAACAAATTAGCAACTCTAGTAACATCCTCAAGTCCCACTCAACTCTTAGCTTTCTCTCTAACCTAATGAACAATCCTACTGTAGCGATAATTTCATACACATTAGGTTTTGGTCAGGGGTTGCCATTTTTTGGTTGATTGTATTGCACAATTAACTTTTGATTTCTCGATCGTTAATCTAAAGCGTCCCCGTCTGGGATGTTGGTATTGCGTTTAGCCGGTTTCGTATTCCCATTCTCGCTGTGAGGCACAAAATGGCCGACTTGTCCATATTCACAAGTGGTAATAGTGGTTAGTGACAACACTAAATTTAGCCACTAATTTTAGTTATTAGATTATCCTTAAAGCTACTAAAATAATTTAAGCCAACTCTACAAAAAAAAATGACTATCCCCGCAAAATATAGAATCTGTAAATAAATGGACTAATACTTGTAAAATGACGTCTAAATTTCTAAATCTGCCTATAGCTTATAGTAACAAGGTTGAACAAAACTGGAAATGAGTAAGTGGAATGGGATCGATTTCTCTCAAAGTCAGGTAAAGCCCGAGTGAAGGAAGGCGGGTTGGCTGTGACACACAATTTAAGGCCATTAAAGGGAAGTTGAATTACAAGGGAAAAATTTGCTTGTAATTTTTAGCCTTCCTCCAAGCGGGAAAAAACTCGCGGAAAAAGCATTGTCTTACTTGCTAAATATAAGCACCATACCCGAACTTTGATTTGTACAATAGAAACTATACATTTTGTAGTAAGTCTAATGGAACACGTGTGTAAACGTAAAGGAATAAATTACACCGAGGAGAACACTGAATCCGAATTTCAGAAACTATAAGTCTTTGATGATTGTGTGTGGTGTAACATACAACACTCAGGACTCTGGCTGCCTACTAACGACATTTACAAGAATTCAAGTAAAAATACCGATAATAGAAGCCAGCGAGCGGCGCAGAGGTAACAAAATCTATCTAAATATATAATGAGAAGAATATTATTTGTATGAGTAAGGCCCGTTATCTTATGTGATGGATGCTGGATAGCAACAACAGCTATACACGTTAATGCCGATTATGCCGTCAAAATATATAATCTTCTTCCCGTTAGTTTGCGATTTTTCGTCTTTCATGTAGCCGTATTGCATATACTTTATAGAAGGTCAAGGATGTTCTTGGAGGATGTTTCCCAAGTCGTTTGCTAAATATCCTGCGATGGAGTCGGAAGTTATTGGTGTGATGTATATGTGGAATGGTCGTTGGCGTGCGATGCAAAATGTCTTTATATTCAGTCATCTAACTCATTCATCAAATCAGTGAAAACTGGTCCCTGCTTGAGGCCCTGGATGTGGGCTCCAATCAGTTCCATGTTTGATGGGAAGTTGGGCAAGGGAAGGCCGTCACCGGCGTGTTTGCCGGAACCCGGGTCCTTGCTGGGTGGTTGGAATGAAAATCGCTTCATTGGAGGCTCAGCGACGTCCTCCATGTCCCACTCGAAAGCGGACACTTTGTGCTGGACACCCACTGGAACGCCCATCATTGTTCTTGATCGTCCTGGAGAAACATAAGTTTTTCTATAAATTTTGTTAACTTTTTTAAAAATATGTTCAAGTGTGCTGGCGTTACCTGGAATGGACGTGTTGGGATTGGAATCTTCTAGTGCTGAGCGGACAGCATCGTCCATGTGAGAGGTTTGTTTTTTGTTGTTATGAACGGTCGGAAGTACGACGAGAGCCAAGGACAAAATGAGCACCAAAAGCGTTGTTGCTGCTGGAACGACGCTGTTGTGATTGACTCCGTTTGCGGGTTGCGCTGGAGGGTTCTTGGTTGCATTTGTAAG
>JAQGBJ010000104.1:0-67890 GCA_034698345.1 Sphaeridia pumilis
AATTTATATCTCCAGCTGGTCCCGGAAACAATCTCTTGTTGTTCATTTCTGCAATTCAATTAATTCAGTTAACCTCTATCAACTCTCCAACATTAACGCAACAACTACTATACACAAAAATCAGCTGATCTATGATTTACAGGTTTGAAAATCCCTCCATACACATCTAAATCTACCAATGCTATTCATTAACCATTATTGTGAACTTTTCATTTCTTCAAAGGTTATTGTAATATTTCAATATGCCGAAATACCATTTTTACACATTAAGTAATTCAGAACAAATTTATGTTCAAACTAAACGGTCCATTGTCACAAAACTGTTTAAACGATGGTTCCTTCGCTACGCTCACGTACCACCATTATTTCGCATTGGACTGGACGAAATAATTGTAAGGTAAAAATCTTTCTTTCATTATACTTAATACTTGTCTAATATCATATAGTATATTTTCAACACTGCATCTATTATTATTATTGTTCTTACAGATTGACGATTGCCGCCAACATGGATTTGATTGCCATTGGGTTCAGTCCAAAAGCTCATTTACCGTCTTTCTACAACTATTCCTTTCTTCAAACGCTAATTGACAACCAGTTGAGAAAAGGCAGAATTGATTGGAATTATATTAGCAACGATGATGGATCTTCAGATGTTATTTACGGTCTACATCAGGTTTTATTGTCTATCATATCTTCGAACATTGAAGCAAAGAACATTGGAGAACAATTCGTTTTTGATTTGAACAACGCTAAAGATGAATTCTCAAAGGGCGTTACCATGTCATCAACATCATTAAGATACGTTACCAAGTCCGGAATTAAGCGTCCTCTACAACATTTGTCTCTTAAACCATAAAGTTTTTTAATTATTCTTATATATACGTTCAATTACCTACTCCATTCAATAAATTCATTTATTTTCATTTACCGGTTTACATAAATGTGACCGCAATTCCAAGTTTGCGATCGCATACTCTTTTTTCTAAAAATGCGTAAGGGAGTTCAACACATTGTGATTTCCTTAATACGCACACGACCTGTCAAAACTGGTGAGCCGCTTATGGTTTCGAGACCCCTGCGCTCAGCAACTTACTTAATCTAAAAGTCTTCTACTATCGTTCAGGAGGGGCAAGAGAATGGAAACCATTTGTAATTACGACAACACAGTAGGGAGCAAAGGTAGCTGATCTTTAATGGAAAGAAAATTGGCAAAAACTTTCTGGTCCGTTCTCTGTTGTTTCGCCTCCTTCACCCCTCCTCCACCATCAAACTTGGTGGAGTTTTCTTGATGAACTTTGCTGAAAAATCTATTGAGTACTGCACTCCGTAATAGCAATCGCTATACAAGACTTTCCTGCCTATGAAGTTTTTTTGCTTCATGTTCTTTCCAGAGATTCAAGAATAGACGCATTACTAGAACAACTCCTTTGTTGTAACGTGGGTGATAATTTTCCTCACTCTTCATTTTGCAGTACTTCCGGTCTTCTGTCCGGTAAAAACAGTATGCGCATACGAAGACCACTGCTTAAACGTTCCGACGTCGTGACCTTCAGAAACACCATTCGTCTTTTGCAAAGTCAACAAGTATTATTTGTGTTTGTGTGTGTGCCTACTTGCGGTTATCACTTGAGTAGAACCAAACTTAAATACGGATCGCATGTTCTTGCAAGGCCAGGTGAAAGCTCAAGCTTGAATGCTGAAAGGCTCTTAAAAACATCTCACCCACAAAGTTGCCGTATGAGTACGCTAGTATGAATTCGCAGAATAACGTTGCGTCTGTGGTCAGATATGTTTACGAACCAGTGGGAAAACACGTGTTTTGAACAGAATTGCATGCAGCCAACGAGGTCGATTATGCATCCACGCGTACAGAAAAAGAAGAGTAGTTAAAAAACCCACCCGGGTCATTTATGACGTTTCAGTCTTGATGCTTCTGTCAGATGGATGTCGTAACGACACGATATCGTCACATCAAGTTCCGAATAGCCGTGTAGTTTTGCCGACACTGTTCGTTGGCGTCACGTTGAAACGAAGGATACAAATGACAAATGACAAGAAAATTCACTAAAAAAACATACGTTTTCTACCTAGGTTGTTTGAACTATTTTTGGTACTGATCCTGTAGGCGTATATACTCGATAAGAATGAAACCTAAAGAGGATCGATCGAATGCATTGTAACGACGTCAGTGGCGTCGTCTGGAATTCATGGGTTAATTTTGGAATATGGAATTTTCCCCCGCTCTGGGCTTGGCTTTTAACTTTCATGATCATTAAATGTTTAGAGTGGGAGTATGAACTATGAACTATGAACCGGCTTTGGCGTTACAAAAATCCTCCTATGGGACGATATGTAAAGGTGGTGATGGATATTTATGTGAGAGTAACAAAATGAATGAAATGAAGCCATGGAGCTTCTATGTGGGGCGTATCCGTCCATTTTAGGAGACAATGTAGTTTATTAGGCGGAAGTGCGTATAGAAAGCTAAGAATGAAGAGCTATGCTGATCTTGTTAAACTGGATATGGTGTGCTTCAGTGGCTGAGGATTTTCTGGGTCGATTCCCACAAAATTGGATATCATTTGATTAGATTGTGATACAATTTCCTCTCTTTCCATTCGACCTCAAGATGGGCATGAATAAGAATTGTTCCCCATCCTTATTCTTTTTCCGGTTCACTGTAAAGCGTTTATATACTGAAAATTCAGCATTCTTCAGTATCAACATGTGGTTTATATATGCTGTATATGTATGGATGACTTACGTTTGGTTCTCCATCCAGCAACTTCTGAGTGTGTCAGGAACTGAAAGTTTTAAGAGGATTGTGGAATAACGTTTCCTCACTCACAGTCCATTAATTTTAAGAGGTTCCTTGAAATGCTTGTATCAATCTTCCGAACTCATCCAGTCTCAGTTTGTTTTTAATGGTTGCTGTTACAGCTTTTTGGAAGCATGAAGTGTATGTGGTAATATTACCAAATTTAATATCTGGCATTAAATCATATAATAAAAACAGGGACATAGCTGTGATGATCAACAATGGTAGTTGAAAAGTATGGAATTCCGGAATCCGAAACGATTTTGGTAATAACAACAATTTTCTTCCTAGGTGAAAATTAGAAACGTTGAAAAGGAAACCTGTCATTTGCCCTTATGTGCTATTTATATTGGCTTGACTGGCATGCTTCATCATCATTGTTAGAATTGAACAAGTTGCTTTATTTCTAGGTTATTTTGTCAATGGTTACATAACAGAAGCATGCTTCTAAATATTTCAGTATTTTATGTCGTTGACATCAATTTAGTAGCTGAAGGTTGAAATAGCGATTATTCGATGCACTGCCGAGAAAATTCATCATTGTCTGATGAGCGGAGTCTTAAAAAAGTTCCTTTTGAAACAACTACCACGATTTCATTTCCATTTATTTCAGAATGCCTTTTTTCTTTAGCATATATTGGATGAAACTGTCCTTGATTCAGCAAGTCGATGGTGAAGTATATTATATATAAGACGGAGATATTTATATCGCCTGGCGACATCGAGACATAATTAATGCAAAGTCACGAACAAGACAAGATCTAATGGGAGTCCCTTTGGTGCTTAAGAACAAAATGTGCGAAAACGGGAAAGTTATAAATCAGTCGAGCCAAATTTGCGTCATCAACTGCCAATGGGAAGCGTGTCAGTAACAAAGCTTATAGGGAATTTTAGCCGTATGAATTGTTGCAACTACTTTTCAAGACCGTTTCTACAAGAATGTACGATTTCGTGTGCATGTATAAACATTATTATGCCTCGTGTGAGCTGATACAGGAAATCTGGGAAAAGTTGGTCACAATCATCGGTAGCACTGAATAAGTAGAAGCCAGTCAAGGGCAAATTTCAGGACGTAATTTTATACACCAGAATTACTAGGTCTGTTGATGAAGTATGGTTTCACAAGGAGCGATGAGTTCTTAGAATCATTAGAGTTATGTACCAAAATGAAATGGATATTTTGCCTATGCCTCAAGCTTTTCTCACCTTTTAACCTCGAAATCCAACTAGATTTGTTTGTTCAGCACAATTCTGGGATTTGGCGATTGATCCAGTTTCTTAGTTGCCAGCACTTTGTGTATAATTTTGATTAATTGCTTCCAGCTAAACCGTACATGTCAATAATACTTCTTAGGTTTCTTCTTCTTCGTTCTTCAAACGAAACCAAATTACCGAGTATTTACTCAGAATTAAGTGCAATTAATCTAGTTTCCTGGCGTCCAATTTACCAGTACAAGCAACAATTTGTCGCTCGTCGCAATTGATTCTCTCGCTAATTGACATTCATCCGTCCAAATTGGGCCGTATAACATTTTTATATTCACGATACCACCCAACTTCAAACTTCCATTAGTGATCCGCTTTGCCAGAGGTTCTCATTGTGAGGCATTAATTTTTACGCCTGAAAATTTTTGCAACTTTTCAAAACTTGTACTTGCAGTTGACAGCTTCCTTTGAGCTGTCAATCAGGACGTGCTAAACAGAGCTCAAGATAAGAGCTGGCAAGCGAGACACACGACAATGGAATTGAGCTGCGGCAGCTCTTTAAGAGGTTTCTTGCCTGGAGAAACAAGTATTTTTCATATCGCTTGTTTGTAGTGCACCTGTCGAATTCCGTTTTCCATGTGAAAAAGATTATGGATTGATGCAAATAGGATTCGTGTACTCTTGAGTGAGTAAACCATTTTCTTCGGCACAAAACCACCAAGAATGCATCCACTCTCAGAACGGCAAGAAGTTGCCCAGACTGGAGAAAGCTGTATCCGCATCATTTATCATTCGCGTGAATGAATATGTACAAGACGAAAAGCTTGGATGCAGGCAAAAAGTGGTGTCTTACAATGAACGTTATATTTGTAAAACGTTCTAGTAGATGTATAGACTTAAACAGGGGGCTTGAGGCATTCATAAAGAGTGCGGGCGGGTGGCGGCAGAACCACACAAGCGCTTAGATCTTGCTGGAAGTACAATCTGCCGCTCAACCGAAAACTATCAAGCATTCAAAGTAAATTCGATCAGTTATATATAATGCGATACCCGGAACAAAATACAATTTGCCCGCAACCGCCACAGGGACCAAACTGATTTGCCAGACATGTTCTCTTCGGCCTCAACGAGAGCTCAGCTCCTTCAGAAGGGCTTCAAAGAACTTGTATATGCAGGACTAAAAGTGTGACATGGGCCTGATGGTATAGCAATTGTGCAATACATTGCTATGAATCTCTCAGATGGTGGCATATTGTCAAAAAGGTCGGTAGAAGGAAACGTGTTTGTGCTGCACACATTCTCCAGGAAATAGACCAACCGATCCAGGTAATAATTTATCACCGACTTCTTGTAACCTGTGCCGTAAAATTGAAGTATGAGCTTTTTAGCATGTAGTCAAGTCAATTTCCACATTTTGGCACGTGCAGAAACGATTTCAGAAGAGAGTTGTAATTCTGATTTTAACTGAACTACAAGACTGGCAACCATGAGAATTTCATTGCAAAAGTCTGCAAAAACTGAAACGCTGAAAACAGTTGGAATGAGCAAAACTTCTTTGCTTAATGGGTTTCGTCAGATGGGACAAATTTCACGTTGACATATATTTCCCGTAACCAACAGGAAGAGCAGGAGCGTGGGCGGACACTGGCTGAAATAAATAAAATTAGGGGGAGACGTCTATTTCAGTAATAGCTTTTGCACTGCCGAGTTGTTGGAATTCAAAATGTGCTCCTGTAAACAGCAAACGTCTTGACAGTCTTGTTAACAAGACAAGGAACTCATTTATAGAAAATGTGTCTTTTGTTGAACAGAGAAATTTGTAGCTGATGACAGGGCCCAAGTAAGGAGAGAGCAAGATGAATGAATGCTTCTCGAGACTTTGTTCTCCTGACAATATTGTATCCATCAATTTCTGTATGTTCATGGACGTGTGAGAACTTTGGCGACAAAGCTTTCCCCTCGTCTCCATTCAAAAATAATGAGACAGGTGGCAAATAGCACCAGAAACGTAACCTAACCATGCTTATTTATTTGAATTTCAAATACGCGTCTCTGGAAACCTACACAACTGTGAAGGTAGTTGGAATGAGAAACTCTGGACCATACTACATATTGCCAACCTTGTTTGAATTTTTGAAAAGTAGGAGAATTCCGATATTGAATATGGAGAAAGAAAACCAAGCTTCAAGTTCTCCTCTTGGGTCAACTATGACATACGATCACAGACAAAATCTACGGCTTACTTAGATTGGTACTACAACACCGGTGTCGTGACATTTCTTTATACCCATGATACTAAACTACCGCAACTCTAATGTTCGGAACATCAAAGACGATCCGAACCTTTTTAAAGTACCAAATAAAATCCTTCAGTTTGTCCTTTTGTAAAAATTCGCAAGAAACCGTTCGAAAAATTTTACCCCGAAGGAAACCCAACTTTTGCCATTGTGAAATTCATTCACCGGTTTCAAGTGCATCCCTAACATTTCTCGAATCCACTTAAGGACAGACACAGCGAAAAAAGTTTCTTCACAATTCTGTCCTACGAGAGCGAGAGAGTGCTTGCAAAGTCTGTGTAAAAACTTGTCTACTTATCCAGCAAAAATCTCAATTTCGGTGTCGGAATTCGGTCAACCGTTAATTCATCTCTAATTAAACTTTAAGGCTAAAAAGAAGCTCGTGTTCGATTGCAACTCGTGAACTTTTAATTGCCCTTCTTCAATGGAACAAGTTGCAGGCGTCTAGCAGTCTATAAGAAGAACAGTCAATGCCCAATGCCCGTTGAACATCCGAACCAGCGAACATTTTTAATGAATTCCAAGTTGCGAATATCGAATCAGGAAGGTTAGATTTGTCAGCAACAACTAACAATTAACTACCGGTTTTTGACTTGATTTATGCCAAGCCCGTGCGCACCACCGCCAGTCAAAGCTTTTTGAGTCATCATCCCGAATGAACCAAAATTTGCTTGATAGGAAACAGGAATATAATGGAAGGCAGTTAAAAGGCAAACGAGCATGAGAAAGCTCACTCCACGAAAGTTACGTTGTTAAGGAAGAAGTTGGTTGATTCTGTATGTTTACGTGGATGCATACAGGCTTTTGAGCTTGTTTGCTCGAGAGCGCTTTCTCTGGTGTGTGGTAAGATTATTTGGAATATAAAAGCTTCACAGAACAACATCAGCTTTTCCATCCCACAATTACGTCCAAGTTTTCTTAATAGGCTTTCAAAAAGTAAACCACATAAACAACTTTCGGTAAAACAATAGGGCGGAGTCAGCCCGCCAATACATTCCGACAAGACATGCACAACAACGGGGACGTTAATTGAAGTGGAAGTTGAGGTAAGAATGAGTCAAGTTAAGCGGCATCTGTCTTTCTGTCGACAGCGGCGGTGACTTTAGGGCATTAGTTCTTTTCCGTAGTAGCAGAAATGCTATTAACGGCAATAAACACGGTGTGTACTCACATTGCTTTTGAGGCTGACACATAAAATTGCCACTTCTGACAGTTACAAGGTAACAAACAGTATGTACCTGGACAGCGTTAGCAGGATTCAGTGACATGAAGCAGTTTATTTCCAAGACAACTCCTCTCAACCCGCCGCTTGTGAGGGCTCTGACACAGAAACGCAGATAATCAACGATGACTTTTAGTAGCCATAATTTGAAGCCGTTTGAGGACCACCGACAATCCAAGCAATGTAAAAAGGCACTAGACGCTGTGGCAGTGTGTCTGCCTCTCGAACGTGTTGAATCTTGTGGCCTGCATGTGTTTGACAAATCTGCAAAGTGAAACTGGAGGCTTTAGTTCAGCCAACTAAGACAACGGGATTCCTTGGCGGCCAAACTTTTGACATTGATAACTTCTATTAAATGACTTGTGGTCAAATGGAAGCCAAGTTCCGACTTTCTCAAAGCCTGTGAGCCAACAATGACTGAAAACGGAGGGACTCAAACTGGCAAGAATATTCTTTCGTTGATGCAGACTTTTAAAAAAGCGTACGAATTGCTTTAGCAGACAGCTAACAAATTTTTGAATCACAAAATTCATTATAAAGTAACAGAAAACGAACCTCCAGAAAATGCCTTCCAATCCAATTAGGAAATGTACGAAGCCCTTAAACAACGCACTTTCAGCTTCTCAAAGTTAATTTGCAACCAACTGAAACCATCTACTCAAAAGAACGCGATTATTTCAATGTAGAAAAGGAAATTGTAGGGTAGGTTGAGTGACTGTATCTATTCGGAGCCCAGAAAAACATAAAACAAATTTATACGAAGCGACAGTAGAGTACAATTGTTAAAATTTCTTTATGAGACAATTATATTGTAGAAAATGATACTATCAGGAGCAGGCAAAGTTGCTAATCTACGCAGCAAAGGGAATATAAATATGAACTCGAGATCATTTTACTGCCGAGTTGACATTAAGAACAGAATTACTTTTGGAACCCCTTGTGCGTGCCGTAGTCTCGACAGCAACACACTTGCCCTATTCATTCGGAAGTGAATTTTCATTTCCTAGTAACATCCCATAAGTACTTGAGATTGTTAAATTTTGTGTAGTTCCAGATTCGCACAAATGTTATTATATGACAATAGTTTTCAACGCAATTTACCGTAAAGTATTCTACTAGGTGAGCAAACGTTCGAGAACCTCTCGGAGTAACATTGGGCCTCAAGAAAATTGAACCCGCTTAGGCTGAGGAAACTCTTGAGGACGTTTTTTCAGAGTACTTAGAACGAGTTTATATCATACACAATTACTTTCAAGAGCTAGTCAACTTTATTCATAAGGTCCTGAATTTCCCTCTCCCCCACTTTTGCGAAAATTCAAAATCATCGAATCATCAGAACTTGTACACTACTTCTAGCAACGATTTGTTCAACACGTGTTCAACAATATTGAATGAAAATTTGCTGCCGTAAACCAACAGCAAAATGACACATGTTTTCGAAGAAATAGATCTTGTCTACACACGTGCACTAAATTTTCCAGGTGAAAGCTGTCGAAAGATTTGTCCAACCATTGAGATATAAGCTTGAAAGTCTTGTTCAAGTGTTGAAACTGGAAAGTATGGAAGGGTACGGAAGCAAATCCGTTGACGCTTTCGGCGTTCGTTCTGGAGAAAGATGGACGTATGTTGTGATTGCGATTCAATCGGACAGCTGGTGATGAAGCAGGAACGCATTTCTACTGTCCGATAATTTTACCCTTCAATTCTTCCACCTGATATTGTCCAACTTGAACAGCTTTTATCTCGGCTGAGATTTACTTTTCCTTGAAAAAACTCTACCCATCTTCTGGTTTTTGTACATATCTCGTAATGCTTTGAAGCTGAGAGAAAAGTTTACGTGTAAGCAGCTTTTTGCTCTTCTAACTTCAAAACTTAAGACTATCCGACTATTCAACTGGTTAAACTTACTGGGGGCACCATATCAATCTCCTTCGCCTCAATTACTGTTACTATAAACAAAATCCAACGTATAAGAAATAGGAATATACACTCCATCCAAGCAGTTGCTAATTCAATCAAAATCTGTATTCTAGCTTCAAATTACTTGAAGCCTCCTGGAGTTACTTGCTTCTACAGCTCTGAAAATGCTACTACCAATCAAGACAGTGCCACCACAGCAGTCAGACTGACTGTAAGTCAGTAAAGATAACCAACCAAGATCCATCAATATTCCATCGGGTTTGTTGCCTAGCCAAACTCTACCAGAAGTTAATGTATCAATTTCTCATTCTGAATCTAAATATATTCCTTCAGAGCCGCTGGTACAAACCAGCAGCAGAGTCGTAAGCCCACAATGACGGTAGCGGCGAAAGCTAAGCCTTCTCTAAATGATGAATGACGTGAGGTTTCTCCAAGACTAGATTCTGATGATGTTTTTCACACCGGTTATTAGTTTGCCCTGACGGCTTATATTACATTTCTTCCAGTCTTCTCTTTTCTCATCCGATTTATTCGATTATCAGCATCAGCTACACACGAGGCATGATTTACGTTTCTTTTCACATTTACGAGCCCTGCTCGAATATGACGGCTTGCGCTCTTGGCTTGGAATACTAGATGATCTTGATTCTGATGGATTTCCTTCTTGGGCTTCTTGGCTCGCAATTTTTGATAGGGGAATCATTGCAGATACAACCTTGCTGTAAGCTGGGCATGGCTGGAAAATGCGTGGGGGTTTCTCTTTTCTACCTTGACCACTATGGCCCACATGTATTTACAAAATCAACTTTTGTGAAGCCCTTCTTGACAAATTTATTGTAAGAGCTCTTTGGAGAGATTTCATGAAGTGCAAAACTGAGAATATTCAACAGTTTTGAAAAACCACATCGAGAATGTTTCATGTTCATAGCCTTACAGTCGTGCTTGAATTTCTAATGCAAGGGCTACTACTGTCCAGAAATTGCAATTTTGCTTTGTATGCATCAGAAAAACCGCAATATTTTGCTTGATGTTTAAATTACGATTCACTTGTATAATATAGATGCACAAGAGCTTAAAACGTTCCCCTTCTTCGGCTTTAAAAGAAATTATATATTTACTGCGGTGGTTGTAGTTGTGGAAGTAGTTCTTAGAATAACTTGCAAAATTCGATACATGCAATAGCGGGATTGTACTCTATGATTCTGCAGCAGTTTTAAAACTATATTGCTTGCTCATTAAAGTTCGAAGAATGAAATCCACGGATAGTTATGCACGCAAATTAAATACTATAGTTCCATTGGCTCACCTGGTGGGAATTGTTTACAAAATACATGGCTTGAATTTAAGACTATGGATACTATTGAAACACGATTCAGCAATTGTATTGCATACAAACTGCTACTTTACTGACTTGCTTTCCAACGTATAGAAGACGGTGGTTATTCTTTTTGACTTTCAAATTGCGAATTAAAATTCATTTGTGGGCTGGGGGCGATGTTAAACTGTTAAACACGTTCTGGTAGGCAATGTCAAAGTTGATGCTTCTGTTGGCTAGAAAATTAGTTTATGGTGAAAGCCGTAATAGAGCGATAGGTTTCCACGCACGACATAGCTCTATGTCATAGATCTTAGTTATCACCCGGAACCTGTACAGATCAAGGGTGGCCCACTATTATCGGGAAGTGAGCTATTTTATAGCTTAAATCTTGTTTGCGCGAAGTCCAGTTGGATTCACCTGAAATACCTACTTATCTGGACTCCTGCTTTGCCGGAAGTCGGAACTGTTCTCCTTATGATACAATTTGAATTAAGTATAAATTATTTCAAATATTTTACTTGAATAAACAAGCTTGTGGTCGATGTGCCATAAAATGATGGGATTGGCGATTCCTTCGTATAAATGTAAAAGAACAGCAGTTCAGATAAGCAAAGGGAGCTCTTACTCTGTCCTAGAACAAGCATGATCAGATTCAAGGATATCCCAACGAAAAGAAAAGTAACCGCTTAAATGGTCACAGTTAAGAGCATGCCAAGATTTGTCACTTTGTAACAACATTAAGTTTGCTTAACAACTGCTAGTTTTTTTATCTCAAAGCTAAGAATAAGTGCAGTAAAACTTCCCAGGGTGGTAATATTTTTAGTGTTCGTCTATGTGTGTTGCCGCCCAACAGTTTGCAGCAATACAGCACAAAGTTTATACATTTCTTGTCAAAATATCAGTGTTCGAATTAATTTTCGTTTCAGTCATGAAGCACTATAACACACGCTAGAGGCCCATGAAAAGAGGTAATGTAGCGTAAATCCGAAAAAGTTAAGGTAACAAAAGCTTTAACAATCTGAAACCATTTTTCATGCACTTAAATACAGGGTTGTAGGCGCTGGTGCTTCCATCGGGCTGGGGGAATGTAAGATAGTATGGCTATGGCTAATAGTGTGTGCAAAAGTTTCCAAATTTTAACAACATGGTTTCCCTTAAGGCCATATATAAACGCTGGAGTCAATTTTTATACTGTTGATGTATACAGCGGATGTGTTGTGCGGGAGGAAATGTTTACGATCAATTTCTATTGGAAAAATAATTGGAATATTTACAATGAATCCTCAATTTCTGCTCCCAAATTTTCCAAGACTTGTTGCCATTGTATAGACGGCACACAGTTGAAAAAACACCATGCGGCGGCGGGATTGGAAGGTAGTGAGCGTCCTCCATTTTGTTGATGTATCGAATTACACTTAATTTATACATACCTGTACGTACAAGTAAACGGGGTTTAGTTAGAGTTTAATCTTATACAAACGTGCAACGGTTTTACCCATGATCGTTAGAACCCACTCACGCAACACACTTTTGCCAAAGGTTGCTTGTACGTCATTGCTGACAAGTACTAATTTAATACCCTGGACAATCGTAAACGCTTCAATTATTTGTTAAAGTGAATGTTAACACGGCATTTGTGCAGCCTCAGGATGATTTTTGTAGTTGAATTAAGGTTGGTTCTACTCACTGAAGTGGCTTCCGGGAAACCATTCACAAATATTTGCCCAACGTTTCTTGGTGACCCTATCACTACAACGCGTCAGTTTAGATAGGTCTGCGGTTTTCCGACAACTAAAATGGTAGGTGTAACTAACGACTTATACACTTCGGGGGAGAATTTGAGCTTTCTGGTTTACCAAGGTCTGACGTGTATCTTCTTTGAACTTTTCCGTGCGCTTTGCCCAACTGTGAACATCATTGAGGAAGTTAGAACACGACACAAGTCTTTGATCTCACATAACATTGGCAAGCGCAATTTCTTCAATATTAAACTTTTCAAAGTTTATACTTGTTTGCTGTTTGCCAAACTCCCTTGTGTACTTAATCATGCAAAACCCAACTGTAGGAGCGATTACTTGAAATTTACGTAACCTCTCTCACTGCAAGCATGCACTGGCGTTACAAGGTGAAGTGAAAATAACTGTAATCGTTGCTTTCAGCTGAAGGTACATTTCTTGTGAGACCTATTAGAAATAGGTATGGCTTTACAGAGATGTCACCAAAACTTTTCCTTTTTTTGGAGATTGACTGACAGAATCCTTTTACTAAAATTTTGGAGTTTTGGACATCGGAGAAGGTCGAGAAGGCTACGGCTCAGGTTATAATTGCGTCATTTTTAAACTCCAAGTGCCAAGTAGTAGTACACACTAGTTTTCAAGACATGTGAAACTACGTTACGTGCGTAGGGGCGGAAGTTGGTGGTCCAGTAGCGTCGGCAATAAGGGCAGATTTACAGCTCTGACTAAATCGCAATACTGATGCAAATTTATGTGTCTTCCTAAACTTCAAATCACAAGACTCAGCCAAGACCAGAGACACAGATTTTCGGATACTCGCTGTAGATTTTGCGTAGAGAAAGCAAAAAAGCGGCAATCTGGGTAATGCGTCTTCCTTTCACTCTCTCGCATTTTTACCCAAACAGTCTTACACGCACATGGACTAATGAATATTCACTGATCTCAAGGCTAGAAGATGCGTGGAAATTACGCGACCTGAACCACGACTTCTTGTCTGTTTTCGCGGTCGGATGTTGGCATAGTTGCATAATCTCAAGTGTACGGTTGCAGTATATGTTATGTCATGCAAGTTGTTATTATTATTAGCCTGTACAATAATTCATGAGATTCTGTACAATTCTGGCACCATTCAGGTTTTTTGCTGATTAGAGTGAATAACACGCAAGTGAAAGCTGAATTACTTTCTACGGGCAGCCGCCTTGACCTTTGATGGTTTGTCCGATTCCTCAAAATGGCCAGCAAAATAAAGCCAAAGTAAGGCACACGTAGATGGTGGTTTTAAAGCTGATCTGGTCCACGACATTAATTATTCATGAGGTAGGATTTATGTACTCTGTCTCGTATTGTCTGTCTGGTGAGCTGGGTTTGATCCAGCGAGATCGATTCCAGGCAATCAAACTTACGTCCTAGTTTCGGACATACATAGAAGCTCCACGTGTATCCCGTTGAAGCTTGGCGAGCTGTTTGCATCGCAAGTATTAGCTGAACTGGTAAATGCATGCTCTTTTATTTACTAGCTCTTTGACTATTTATCGCACTTGGAAAGCTTTAATCGAAATCAGGGAAATTAATCGCTTGCGAGAATCCTTGATGCAGATGCATACGCTGAAAACGTCTTTAGTTTTTAAAAATTGTGACCAAATTACAGTTTCATGCATATTTGCCTCACATAATGTAGTAAATTAAAAATTGAAAACATTACAGTAGCTTTGAAACGTGGATTCACGTTTTGCTGTGGGCAGTTCGAATGTGACATGACGTCAAGTTCTGTGTCCGTCTTTAGATAGTTAAAGTCCAACAATATTTTGCCGTGACGTATTATTTATTGGTTTTACAGACTGCCTGACCTGTATACATTAACTCATCTCGACGCCACTTGAATCGATCGAGCACATCGACTACGAACAAGGTTGTAATCGAATTCCAGAGGGTTTCGGAGGAACCCCATCTATAACGCTATAGAAACAGTCAATCAGAAGCTTTGCTTCGCCCACAAATACATAAGTCTGAAAGTGTCTGGTTTTGAGAGAAAGTTTTTCCGCTCAAAATTTATATCTAGTGAAACTTAGCTGCGGCCTTTGGCAACTGACTGGCTTGTTGACAAGTTCAAGCCCAGACTAGAATTCTTTCTATCTTTATTGGAAACAATTTTTCCAACTTCTGATTCTGGCTTGTTATATCCCATTGAAAGTTGTAGGGAACTAATATTAGAAAGAAGTTTGTTGTTTGCTTCACCGCATCCTAATTTCTCTTTTTTAAACAGGTCACCAACTTGCTTGTGGACTGCGCGACATTGCTCGAGGGGCCCAGTGAAAATAAAACTTTCTTTGCGACCAACATCACGAGGTTTCATTGATGTTTGTGAGTCCAAGCAAAAATACAAGTATCAAAGACGCTGAACAGTAATGAAATCGTCGCAATGAAAGCCGAATATCGGATCCAACCTAAGTAAAATTAATGATCTTTCCGCCGTATTCCCGTAAGCAAGAACGTAGAATGGATTTCGCGAGTGGCCCTACTGGACATAACAACGGCATACACAGCAATGAATAGATGAAGAGCAAGTTTTGTGTGCTGAAAAAAACAGGCTCGTTGACAGTTTCTTGGGGGAAGTGATTCAAGATGGTCAACGACATGAATCCCAGCTCCATCTGGAATACCGGGTACTCGGCATTGAGTGAATCAGTTTATACCAGCTCAACTACTGAACCTGATTTCATGTTGGGTGGGAATGAATTGAATGAAACGCTAAATTACACAACAGAACAAGTCCCTGTACCTCAAAAAATTGTCACTTGGCACGATTTTGCGCTGGTGGTCTTGTTCTGCTCCATCATCGCTGGCACTGTGGTAAGTATCTGAATCTCATGTAGAACTTTGCCGATTTAAGCTGACAGCAGCACCAATCTAAGAAAGAAATGTGTATTCATTTGTTTACGTTACGGTATGCTAGTGTCAATGCAAAATTTTGACATTGTTGAAGGCAAGGTTTCATGATTGATAGGTGTGCCTCGAGAGAAAGTGTGTTTTGTTATTGTAAAAAATATCTAGACTTTCACCACCGCTTTTTCAGATCGGGAATACGCTAGTGATAGCGGCAGTAGCTACAACAAGAAGACTTCGCACTGTCACAAACTGTTTTGTCATGTCCCTTGCCGTTGCAGACTGGCTTGTGGGCATGTTTGTGATGCCACTCAAGGTAGTCCAGTTCCTAAGTACAAGTAAGTTTTTGTATTTAATAAAGTTTTAATACATAGCTTATGTATGTCAAAATTATCCTCTTGAACCAGATACGTATCACTTAAAGGGTTTATATAATTACTTGACTAGTCCCGGTTTTGGTATGTAACTAATGCTTTTGTTATCTCTTTTCGTAGATAATGAATGGCACTTGGGCAGAATCATGTGTGATTTATGGATTTCGCTGGATATACTATTATGCACCGCATCCATTCTTAGCTTATGTGCAATCAGTATTGACCGCTACTTGGCAATTACCCGACCGCTGGCTTACTCAAGAAGACGCCGTTCCAAGCGACTTGCCCTGTCTATGATATCCTGCGTCTGGGTGGCTGCCGTGGTTATAACGACTCCAGCAAAACTGGGCTGGTAAGTTGTTACTTGTGTAGTTGGAGTATACGCCAAGTGATATCAATTGCATCGAACATTCACATTCAGCATGCATTTTCTCCATGATCACAATTCAGGAAATGAACAAGTATATGGTCAGTTATACATGACCGGAATCGCAGATATTGTAGTTTCAGCCGATTCTGTTGTGAATATATTTTTTCTTCCTTGCACCCTCCGATGGCTCAGAAGACAGCCCGATATCTCGCGGAAAAGTGTATCCCGAAGTCGCTAGAATACAATTTCTACCCAGATCATATATACATAAACTAATCATGGATCGTGACTTGTCGTATCTGTTCGCATTGACAGCTTTCTTGTAGATGTAGAAACCCGCGTGATGATACTTCCACTAGACTCCATATCCACGAAACACCAAAAGTACACAACAACTTGCTTGCAACTATTTTGCTAGCTAAAAGTCATATATGTCTATACAGCAGCTCTTATTTGTAACAGTGACATATATATGAAACATTCAATTCGTTAATTGGCTTTAAACCATCCAGCCACGCCTCCGTTCTAAGTCCCTATCCGCTGAATTAGGGTTGCGTCTGTTGAGGTAATGCCAACGTTGGCTGAATTCAGAGTGTTCCAGCACAGATAGTTGGTCGTTAATGCTGTGATGTCAATTTTATGACACTTGCTAAGAAGCAACTGCCACTCACTGACTGTGTACTGATCTCTAAATTCACATCAAGTTTAGCGGGCACAAAAATGTGCTTACACATCCACACACACAGTTGTTCTTAAGCGCTTGAGAAATCAAAACCGTTACGACTTAAGAAGGTATTAAACGTTGCTTTTACAGGAAGGGGTGATAGAAACAACAACAACGACTGAACATTTTTAGAGCGTGGATTCCTGTTTAAGAATTGTAGCAGCACTTCAGTCTCCAACAGAAATCTGTGTAAGGCTTGTTGTCTGAGTTGGAACCACCACAAGAATGACATCCTTTTGTTAATCCGTAAACATTCTTAAAGAACATAACTATAACTCATGAAAAAATTAGACAACGAAGCGACACAGAAAATGAAAATCACAATTATAAGTCTTATTACACCTTCTCGACCGAAGTAAGGGCAAAATACTATTTACGGAAATGATAAAAAGAATTATGGATGTTATATAGCGCTTTCATATAAGCACGTGGTTGAAGTATATAAGCCTTGTAGTAGCCCGTTTGGAGCACAAACTATCTTGGAAATCCGATCAAATTTTCGTAATCCACGAAACTCTACATACATCTTATATAATAAGTGAAATCAGTCACACTCATGACAACGAGTTCAAAAATTGAATTGCATTCTCAAGGGTTTATCTGAATGATGACGGACCATGACGTACATAGAGCTAGATTTGAAGAACAGCAACTTTGAAAATTCAAGTTTTCCAAAACAAGCATGAACTCTTTGGGACGCTCGGTATGGTAGTATTCACTGTCAAGTGGTTTGAGAATACAGTAATAGAATCAGAATCAGCAAATAATTTTGCTATCGATATCGATAGAGCGGAATTAAACAAGCAAGCAAGGCGACTTTTGTTGACTGGGGAAAGACGAAGTTGTAGAAAACTAACTGAGCTTATGTCGACCCTTGACATTCCGACTTCGCCAACATTTCAGTTCAGTATGAGCAAGAAGCGGACGAACAGCAATTAAAATGCTTAACAGTATGAACCAAGAAGCGGACGAACAGCAGTTAAAACGCTTAACCTCAATGAAGTGTTACGGTTGGGGAAAGTTATTGCACTCGAATGTAGCCGTACTTGAATTTAAATTGGCAAATTAGGAAAACTTGTGTCGGATTAGACTGGGATTTTACAATTCCTGACTTTTTCTTGATAAATGTATCTTGGATTTTCTTTAATTATAGCTAAATGGGAATCAGGGAAGGCATTCCTGAGCGAGGATCTTAAAATGGGAAGAAACATATTTCACTGTAATACACATGTGTACTTTGCTACAAACGGACTATCTTGGCCGGCAGGTCAATTACGAGGCACAAATAGTGCATTCATTTTGTTTGCCGACTTTTTCTGATGTTTATCTTGGAAGTGGTATCTGGCCGCTGATGACAGAACATTAAAGTTCCACATTACGAAAGTCAGCAGCACACAAAAGCTACGTTTCCAATTAGTTGCAGACCATACGAACGAAAAAAGCAAGCAAACATAAAAATCAAACAATATTATTTTAGGCGCTTTCCAAAACCTCTCGGAGGATCCACAGTAGCTATAGCCAATGGCCTTGTGTTCCGACAGGCTCTTACACTATCAAGAGACGGGCCAATTTCTCCCGTTATCCAGCTTACGGGTCTTCCCTTTGATATACATACGTATGTGGACGTCAAAGGAGAAAGTTTTTCCATGCTGATTTGTGGTCAATACAAGAATCAACCAAGTTTTGTTCATAACCTGATTTATTCTTATTGGTCCACGTGCTGAAAGCAAAGAGTATCTTGAACCAAATAAACTTCCAACGTACTCATTCTTTTGGAAACTCAAGGTTTCTAATGTGCTTACCAACTCATATACCTTTTGCAAGCAGCCTTTTTTGTCTTGCTTTGAGGGCATATCGTTAAACGGAACTTGTTGTTTTCAAAGTTCATGCAAAGAAATTCTTTTACCGTCTAGTCAATATCAACCTGTTATTGTTATGAACCTTTGTTGTTATTGACTTGCGAAGCTCATTGGGCTCAAACTTGAAATTCATCGCGTATGCTCCAGAAAAAGTTTATGCGTGCCTGAACAGGATTTCGGCACAAGATGTATGTACCAAGTGGGAAATTGATGTCATTTGATATGTAATAGTTTTGTGCGCGGCACTTCTTTCGTCAATTTCAAAGGACAGCTCGTGTATACAATACAAACTGTATGCATTCTTTCCCCATGGCATTTTTATTTATGATTTCTCGGAGTCGTGAACAAAGAAAGCGTCATCATGCTGCCGAACCGGACTTGAAAATAAAGCACTTTGCCCATGTTCACCGGAACGTGTAACGCTTTAGCTCCTTGACCTTCACCGAATTTTGCCAGAATAGATCCTGTCACGCTTGTAGACGCAATGTATTTCTGATTGCTGCAGTCCATTCAATCTCCGGTATTTATCGTTTCAGCCCTTCTGCATTGAAAGGCATTTCTTCTTGGTTCTCCTGAAAATTGTTTCTCCTTCCATCTTGTCTTATATATTCTATGAAATTCATGTCATACATGAGGATCCCAATCCCGCTTAAGCGACTCTCAATCACAATTGTATACGTGTAGCATGTAATGTACATCGAAGGAAAAGTTCTACCGCAACTGTTATGACGTCTGGGTCAGTCAGCTAGTCAGCAAATAAATCTCTGCGGTTGAGAAAAGAAGCTCGGTGCAGTTGTGGTACTTATGTGGGGTTGATGGGTATTTAAGTTGAAAATGATTTTTCTGGCAGCGGTCGCATTGCAATCGTGGTAGTAGTTCTAGCAGAATCTGGAATAGATATTCCTCCAGAACACAACAGTCCATGACTCGAAAATGGGCTGCGGGCAGCAAAAATATCATTTACCACTACGGACAATGAGCACGCGAATCTCTTGAACCCCGAGTACAATAATAATTCAGGGCCAATTCACCCGCAATTCACGTTGCAGTTGCCAAAAACAGAGAAGAAGAATATTGAAAGTGAAAGGAGCCGATCGTAATAAAGTCCTTAGCCAGTTTACACATGACCTTCAGAGTCTATTCGCGCTGTAGTTCAACTATTACATGCTTTTTGGGCCTAGCATAGGCTAAACCTACACGAGGTGTGTGTAAATATTGTATGAGTTGATGCATTAGGGTAAAAATCTACTCTTGGTTACTGCTTATGAATATGAGAATAAATGCATACTGAATAGCCACACACAATTTGTTAATGTGTTTCACGTGGATAACTTTTTCACCCAAGTTTGCAAATTCCGGAGGAAAAGGGTGCGACAAGAAACTTGTTGCCCTAATTTTCATCTCATGTCTTATTACCTTTCACGCTACCCGTTGTGTATCAACTGTTATCCCGAAACCTACTTGCTGGATAACAGATGTTGTTACACCCACCCTTCTTTGGAACGAAATTTGATAGAGCGTATCATGTTACTTACACTTGTGAAAGGCCAATATTTGGCAAGAATGACGACGTTATTACCCTTATAAAAGGTTGATGCATTTTGTGAGGGGTGATCAAAACTGTGAAGAAAAGCGTGGGGTTCAATAGATAATGAAGTACATTGTCCCGTGTTTCCGCTGCAGCCTCTATAATATGTACTTTCGTTATGGGTTATGGCTTTCTCAGAGAAATTTGATAAGCTGATGTGATGTGTGATGAAACTGCAAAGCAGGAAAGATGTTGATTCTGATAGCCTCTATTGTGTTGCAACTAATACAATTTTTTGCTTCTCTTGCCCTTGTCGACAGGACCAAATCAAAAAATGAAAAAAATGAAAACCAATGCACCTATAACGATGACAAAGGGTATGTCATTTACTCAGCCCTCGGATCCTTCTTCATCCCACTCCTAGTCATGCTGTACGTGTACGCCAGGATTGCTTGCGTCATCGCCCACCGACAGAAAACTATTGAAAAGATTCAAATAAATAGCGAAAAGGTGAGTATTCATGGGTGAAAGTCCCATTTAAACAAAACTGAATGTATGTGCATGTCGAGGGGGCGGGGCAAGTTGGGTGAAAGTACCTTTTGTACACTCAATGTTGAGAAACATACCCAAAATGGGGTTCAACCAAAAATTTGTTTCAAAAGCGTCTTCTTACCTAGATTTCTAAGCTGTGGAAAGCGCCTTAAGTGACAGGTATCAGTTCCAGGTAGAAAGAACCTATTTAAATACTTTGAAAACCAATTAGACGTTGTTACAAGAAAAAGGCGGGCACAGCGGCGTCAAGTTGGTTTTTCTTCCAAAACTCAAAGCTTATATGTACTTTTGGGTATCTTTTGGTCGTCGTCCGTGAGCCAAGACAGTTGTTTGAAGTTTTGCAGGTCTTTCTTCCTTGGAAGGAACCAATTAGGCAAGAAAATACCTATATACGCCCTAGCGACATAAATAAAGTTTTCACCTAATGACAGTAGATCTGCGAATTGTTGACAGGAGGACAGGGCCCAAGAAGTAACGGAGAATACTGAGCAGGTAGTGGGTCTAGGACAACAAATATCTCTTGTTAGTGCGACTTGTAGGAATTTTAAGGGAATACATAGCTGCAGCCCAACTTTTTTCGACAAACAAGAACATATAAAGAAAATTTGCTAAAAAACGCACCTGCTTCATAATCACTTGTTGCTCATATGTACCTTCATTCTGGGAATTGGCTGGTGCAATTATCGGGGGACAATCAACCTATGCTGGACGTCATGGTAACTGTAAATTGTATTATCCATGTTTCATGGAGAGCATGAAAAGTCTTGGGCTGATTTCAGGAGCTGAAAAGTATAAAAATCCCTTTTGAAAAGAATTTGCAAATTTCTTCTAGATTTAGACTCGGAATCAATAGCGACGGCACATGTTTTCAATTTTTGTGACTTTTACAAAATATCAAAAGTTGTATCACCTTTACGTGTGAAGTTGAGCTTTGAGAGCGATATGATACTTTTCTCCTGTGTGTGGTGACGTCCATCCACAGACGCAAAAATCTCTGTGTATGTACTCGAGTTGAGATGTTGGGTGGAATCGGACACAAAGACTGGCACAATGGTTGCAGATAAAATCCTCGGACGAGAAATATGCACGTACTGAACGTGTATCTATGATTTTGTTCTCATGTTACGTGTCTTTTGAATTGTAGCGTTGTTGCGAAGACCAAGAAGCAAACAGGGATGAAACCCACGTCCAGATCCTAGAGCCGAACGAAGCCGAACATGACAATAGAAGGGAGAGATCATCGTCGTCCTCGGGAGCTAACAGTATTAACATGACCAAATTACACGTGGAGAATGGCGGTGGTTCCAACTTCTGGAGTCGCTTCCGAATTGGCTCTTCCTTTAGGAAAAATCATCCAAATGCTATCAAATCTGAGAGGTAAATTTCTTTTTGCTCTTCCACGAATACAATATTTTAGTGTACGTATGCCATGATGGTGTCTTCTTATGCATGCTGCAAGTTGACAGACAAGATTTCCTAGTCGTCTTTTCTCTTTTCTCCGACTCGTTGGTCCTTCAGTGCAGTGCTGTTATTATTATTCGTCAGTGATCACACATGGCAGCAAATCTTAAGGACTCTTCTGAAATACATACACATATTCGTGACTAATACCAGTTGAGCCTTGAAGAGACAGAATGCCATTCGCTTTTCATATGACATAAGCAGATCTTTCAAGTTTTTCATTTGGTAAATAACTTGATAAGCCCTGTAACATGAACAGTTTTGCACGGGCTGCCTTCAGCATCAAGCCACTTGTAACGCGAGTCTTGTGGCTAAAAATGTGAATCGCAGAGAAAGTCTTTCTTGCTTCTCTTTCAACGTTACCACCACAAATGACTAAAAGCAAAGGAAAAGTGATCGACATTAAGGACTTGCCGTTTGCCAGTATTTGCATCCCATTCAATAATCAACAGGCCACGTCGCTTAAAGCAACTTTGAGTTTTCCAAATGGCGATAGCGGAGAAAGTCTAACGCTGTAACTGCGAGCCATGAAGCAATTCTCATGTTTGCAAACTTGATTCTTTCACTTCACATCCGTCTAGAATTTGGTCTCTTAAGAAACGGTAATAAAACCAAAATATTTTTATGCATGCAGACATTTCAAGCCAAATTTACCCTGCCATTCTCATGCAGATGTAAACCTACTTTTTCCTGTTTTCTTCCGCTCTCTACTCTCCTTTGTTGTCCCACAGAGGAAAGCAACACTATTTCCCACAGTTACCCCATTTGCTAGTCAATAGCTCTTTTTAACGGTTTTGTTCCAATGGCCTCTTCCTGCAAGTCTTTTCTGTTTGCCGATAGGCTGTGGCCAACAAATGCTCAAGCTATTCTTAGCTGGATTTCTTTGATAATTTCATTGCCCAACATTGATTTGAGCGGATACATTTAAGTTTATAGTGTGCTTTTACCAGTTGGAGATTTGCCTTTGGCAAGGGTGAAACTCGCACACTTTGCAACACTTGCCATAAGAAAGCTCGTTACGTCCACTTGTGTATACAGTCCGTTGTGTGTCTGTCTGCCAAGTTTCGCAATAAGTATCCCGAGAAAAGGTGCTAATTCTGATGATGGATTGATATTAGCCTCAGCTGTGGCTTCCAGTGTACGGGATGAGATAAGATTATACACGTTGCTTTGATTGTACTGTTGATCGATTAACAGTAATGAAGCTCCTCCATCCTTACTGCTACACACGCACGCAACCAGCCGGCTCTTCCAGCCTTAACTACTTCCAGACCTACTTTTTTAATTAGTTAAGTGAGAGCTTTATATGTAGCGCAAATGCAAATTCGCAGTCTGTTCTTTACGCGCTTTGTGCGGATGAAACCCAAAAGAACAGCCGCTCTATTTGTTTCCTTTCGCCATTTTCTGTTGTTAAGTGCACCTAGCACAAAGGAAAGTACGATTTTGGCGTCCATCCGTTCCAGTTGAACCAAGTTCAACTTGGATGAATTGAAAAGGGGTGTTACTTTACGCTGGATTATCTAAACATAAATTTTGCTTCAGTCATCCAAGTCGTAATGGATCACAACTACCCAGAATCGTGGAAACTGTTGTTCCATACGTACATGTATTTTTCAACCCTTACCCGATCTCTAGCACCAGCAAATTCTGACATATAAATCAAATTATCAAACTCCAGCTCGACAGGAATCCTTTGCTACATATAGCGCATCGTCCTCGTTGTCATCCACTCCAATTGTTTTTGCGTAAATCAGCAGCATCATAATAGAAATCTAGATTTGGATTTTGGTGGCTGGAACAGTGGCCAACTGTTTTGAAACTCGTGCACACACACACACACACACAGTATCTCCGTGGCAGGGAAAAGGTTTTTGCAATAATGAACACATATGGCATATCCGTTTTTCAGCTTACTCCCGCCTCAGTAAATATTTCTCTGCTAGCGATAGCGACTCTGTGAATTTGTCCGTGTTTGCGTCAGTCAAGCGATATGAATTCGCGAATGGATTCCATGTCATTGAGGGGCATATCGACGGAACAAGATGTGCATCGATATGTGTGGCTGGGTGTGCGCCATTTGTCTTGTGCTATAAGGAGTATATCTTTTGTGACGGGAGAAATAAATTCGTAATGGCTCGCATTAACAGAATTGCTCTCCCCCGCAAATACATGGTAGGGAAAAGATAAAGCTCGAAAAGTAGTAGATGCAAAATTTTATGATAGAACTGTGGAACAGCAGCACTTTCTTTTTTCTTTCGACCAAAATTCTTGCATTCATTGATGCCAAAGAGGAAAAGCACTTTTCTCTCTCCTAAATTCCCCTGAAAGCCCTTCTTTTCCCTTCAAAGCAAAAATTGCAATAAAAAGACTGTTGGACCAGGACAAGAGGGAAGAAACATGATTAATTACCGCTTATATGCACATGTACAAAAGGATATAAATAGCTATTGTTCCCTGATTCGCCAGCTACTTCATGCATTCCCCCTCTTAATGCCAGAAGACCGACATTTAAATCACATAAATGCAACCCTAGAGAGCACTACATACCTATGGCCTTTGAATATGTCTTTTTACTAACGTCTTGTGCAAAAACGTAGGTATCTTCGTGTGTGACGATAATGGTTTCCTTTTGCGTAACTTGAGTAGATTATGGCTAGGGTGCTGGTGATGGTGTCTGGCATTGGTTTCGACTGACGTGACGTCGGCTTAAAGAGATATAACGGCGTCTTTTTTCGCACATTAGTTCTCAAGATTCCAATGTGTAAAATGATGCGCTTGCTGGAAAGCATGCATTACAAAAAAGAAAAGAAAAAAAGTTTGCAAAGTTTCCTCCCATGCAGAAGTTGTAATCTATCATCATGTTATTTTCGGGTCAGAATATAGGACTGAGCTTTGGACAAGGGACGACGAGAATACTCTGAATTCCATCATCGAGTAGGTGAAAAAAAATTGTATCATTTCACTTGGAACGTCCTTCTCATGATTGATTGACTTGTTGCGAGCGAGTCTCCAAGATTTCTATCCTGATTCTAGAAAATGCTCAAAGTTCTCAATGTTGCTACTTTGGCAGTGGCTGGCTGCAGTAGGAAGAGAAAATGGTGCATTCTTCCAGTTGAGCTTTTTATCTGCTGAATTAATGACGTGATAAAGTTGGAATTGGCTCAACTTACGGAACATGTTTTCCAAAGGATTGAATTTTTGATCGCTGATCGCTAAGTGAAAAATATGTTTACTACCGGGTTAACCCGGTGGCCTTGATCGGAACAATTACATTGGAACTAAATTATGCACCTGTGGGACCATACAGCAAATTAACGGCAGTCATTTAGCGTGCTAGGCACAAGAGAACCTAAACCTTGCTAATGACGCAATAATCATAAAGTGGTAGAGGTTAGTTACACAGATTTTATGGGCGGTCCATTGAGCCACGACCAGAATACTTATCAAAGAGCAGAAAATTCAATGGCATGAAATGCAGAATTGCAGTTCAAGTTTGCCATGAAAATCTTACTTTACAAAAGAAAAACGTGATTTTGTGCATCCGAGAAAACTTTCATCGTTGCTTCCATAGCCCAGAGCTACCATTTTGTTGAAATGAAATTCTTTGAGCATCGTAATGGTTCTTGATGAGAAAGGTTTTAGTGAATGTTTTTGCATTAGAGCGAGAGTAAACAATCATATGTTTGGGATTATGCTTGTTTTGTCGATTACACGAGGATCTCATTACAGTTTTATTATGGAGTCTACATCGTAGATAGTTGTGCTTTGAAGACCCACAGTTTTAAAATTTCGGTTATTCGCCATGTCGACGCTGCAATGGTGTATGAATCGGATGGATGGTGCCGAGGGCACATTTTGAAAGCGTTACATTAGTGGCCCTTCAAAGACCAGGTTCAGAGTGAAGAAAAGATACGAGCAAAAGTTGGAATAGCGGCGGATGTTGTCTTCTTTGCAGTCGAGTTCATTTAAACTTATGGTGGTTTGTTTGTGTTATTATTACAATGCGCAGATCTCGAAAGGACGGAAGTCGAGGAGGGAAGAAAAGCCGACCTTCGACTTTGAGCAAAGTTTTAGTGGGAAATAACGGGAGAGGAGCCAACACCGGATCTCGTCTTTGCAATCACAGCATCGCTGCACTGAGTCCTCAGAAGAGTGCTAAACGTGGCGGCAAACCTTCTGTCAACATCATTTCCTATTCAGGTAATGTTTCGCCCATTCTTCCAGTCAATCTTTTGCTTTCTCTCCCACAGCTTTTCCTTTGATTGTCGTCCAACAACTTGGCTTTTGATCAATGCAGCTTCAACGAAAGCTGCTACAACTTTCCTATATACGTATCCAGTCGAATGTTTTGATCAGTCAGTCAAGAACGTGACATGCTCTTTCATTTAGTATGCAAGCCTATATTTAACCCCGAAGAATGTGCGTGGAAAGTCAAAGCGTGGGCAGACAGGAATTGAACGGAAGAAACGCCGTCAAAGTCAGATATCAAAGGGTCACAGAAAACGCTACTTCTTTGGTAACCAAGACGTGTATAGCTAATCGGCTCATTGATTGCAGATGGAGATTTGACAACTGGCTGTAATTACAAGGGAGACACTGAGAGAATCTGGACTGTTGAGGGAAGCGATCAATTTTCAAGGAGCAATGGGATAAATGGGCGCATTCTTCGGAAATGTTCTGATTCGTGTGATATGAATGCGTTGTCCAGGACGAACGGAGATACCAGCAACGCCATGCTGGAACTTCAGTCGCGCGTCTATCCAACAAACAGTCCAAATCCGAGTCCCCGACTTGGCAGCGGTGTCGGACTCCATCAACATCATCACCGCAATTCCCTTCAGCATTACCAGGGACAATCACAAAACCATCAGCATCACCTGCACCTCTACCCCCATCATCCGGGAAATCCGCTGCTTCGAAACGCCGGAGGTGGGAGCGGGAGCAGCATCCAAATTCAATCTAGTCAAAAACGCTACAGTAAATCCGGCGCGGGTCTTCATGTAACACTCCCCGCGGGCACCACAAGCTCCGATGCAAATCAAAATTCAGCCCAGTACACAAGCGGTCGGATTGCATCCTTTAAACGGGAGACCAAAACAGCACAGACTTTGGCGGCAGTCGTCGGAGGTTTTATCATATGCTGGCTTCCGTTTTTTGGCGCTTACGTCGCTGGTCCCTTCGTACCTTGCAATTCAATTCCGGATCAACTCATGGATGCGCTCATCTGGCTCGGTACATAACCTTCATGCTCTATTATCATCATTACTGTTATCACTGGCAGGGATTACATTTTTCCGCACGTGGGCGTCATTGGTAGGCATTCAACAAGATGCATCCCCTTCCGGGAAATGAATGCAGTTGAAAGGCTTCATTAACATTCTTCGGCTTTCGGTGACACCTGAGCCAGATCTAAAATTGAATCCGTGGATGAACTTAATAGAGTATTTTGTTACTTGAGAAACAGCAAAACCAGGAATAGGTACAAAGTTTCCACGTAGGCGATGTTGATGCGACAGAAGTTGAGTACAAGTATAAATCGACAACAATTATATTTTACAATGGCAAATTTGCCATCAAGCCATAGCAGACATTTGTACAGTACAGTACTGCACTTTGGTCTGCATTACGTGCTGCTGATGGTTATCGGCTGGAGTTTAGTCTGGCCCCTGACGCCATTCCACTACATCTTATACTAATCTTCCTCTGTCGGTAATAACAGTCTGTCTAATGTGAATTATCCGATTATGTTCCAGGATGGGGAAATTCCGCCATAAATCCATTCATCTATGCGTTCTATAGCCCGGATTTTCGATCAGCTTTCTGGAGACTAACTTTGCATAAGGTTGAGTGGATCTGCCGAGGACGAAGAAAGGACCGAAGCAGTCCGAGAAAATATGACGACATTGGAACCATCCGGGCGTCAGCATGAATCGAACCTAATAAATACCAAAATGTACCATCACCAACTCTCATCAATTCTCGTCTGTATAATCTTAGAATCCTTGACAAGTATCAAGTGTAAAGTTGTGTACAAAAAATTCGTATATGATTCTTCTAACGTTACCAGTATTTCTCTTCGACATCAATAAAATAATGCCCCTGTCCCCAATAGTCATAGTCTTATGTACCTTGTAGAAGATACTCATTGTTACATAAATCTCTATATATTCTGTACTTAAAGTAGGCTAAAAGGCTATTTTGCAGTGTCAGATGACAAAGATAGAGTATATAGAAGAAGCTGTCCTATTTTGATTTGATGTCTAGTTGCGTATGTACATAGAACATAAGTGCATATAATAAAGCTGCTGATCTTCGATTGAAATTGATTCCTTGCCAATGTAACTTTAGATTTCCTTAATTTGATGTGATACTCGTGTACTTACACTTACAGTAGAATCATACAGCGTGTAATGCTTTTATGCTTGACGCTCTTGTCCGATTGTTGATGCTGTTGAATATTAAACGTGCACGTACAATAGTGTGATGTTACCAAAATGCATTCATTTATTTTATCAGGGTCATTCGTATTAATAGCAATATGTACTATTAAAATCGAATCGTTCAAATAACAAGATTGTTCCACCATGTGCTAAACAACAAAATTGCATTCCAACAACTAACCTAAGCTTTACTGATTCGGTTATACTATAGTTTCTAACCTACGGCCGAAAAAATAGCACCTATCTAACCTACACAGGCAATAGCCGTGGCTATCTAACCTGCGCGGCTAAATATCAAAGCTTATAGGGACCGATCGATGGCTTGTAGGTTAGTTCAAAAATGCAATGCAGAATGATTTTTGGATTTGGCAAACCGTTGATCATTCTGCGTTTCACGTTGGACTTAACCGCCGTCAATCGTCAAGTTTTGTCAACGTCGCGTCTTGCTCATGTCTTAACGCCAGTGCCCGGTTATTGTTGCCGTCAGTTTTCCATTTACATCAAATCAGTCTGATTAATTAAAAAATGGCCGGCACACTGAAGTAAACGGAAGGACTCTATACCTAAATTCCAACTAAAATAAAAAATTCGTATAAAACATTGACTGGTAAACACGCTGCAGTAGTCTAATGTAGCTTCTACCGAAATTACAAGCCTACTAGAACGATATTCATTGACAACGGCAAGCAGCATCTGCCGAATTTGTTTCCACCTTCCATGGCTCTCAGAGTATTTGATCGTCAGATGGCGCCACCTTGCTTCAGCTGAATTTGCCGGGAGTTATAAGCCGTGCTTTCCTTCCATCTACAGCATTAGTACATGTATTTCCTGTACTCATCTTGTTTGGCTAAGAAATTTCGCTGCCTCAGGAATAATTGATTACATAATGAGCCCGAAGCTCAGCGAATTTTCTGATTAGCAGAATCATCACTGATCCCACACACAAATATCTGCTTATACAACATGACTTTCGCCATGCTCTAACACTTGTGAAATTAAACCCCAAAGTGCATCCAAAGAAAGAAGCATTGATCCAACACGAGCAGTGACGGTGACTGAGATTAGCGATTTTCGCAAATGTCTGTCTGCAAAAATGAACCTGCTTTTTTCATGATCCTCTCGTAACCTACTTGATTGCACTTTCTTACAGCTTTAAAGCGAGAACAAGAAGATGCTGATCATCATCATCATCTTGAAAATTCGCAAGTCAGGAGACATGATGCTTACCGAAAGTGGAAAAAGTTTGCGACAGATATACAGACACGCGAAACATTCTCGCCGCTCAAGTTGCGAATTGACTGCTACTTTTTCTTGTCATTTTATTAGCATTTGAATCATATGGTTTGGTGAGACTCACTCATGTCTCCTCTCAGATTGCCTAATGCAGCTGAAAGTTTTAAACCCGTTTTGGTAATAGTTCTTATCGTATCGTAAGGTCTTTACTCGGTAACATGAATTAAATCTGCAATCAACTTTTATAACTCAGCAATAAATTTGTAATACGATCCTCCGACCGGTATTTGGTTGGAGTCAGTACCACGCCTTTTTCACTTTTCACTCTGTCGACCCAGAAAACGCCAAGACATTTTTGTTACATGTTTTACATGATTCACACTACTTGGATTTTACTCGTTTTACAAAAAGGTCGTTTGCCATTTTACAATGGCATGATGGTGTCTATATGTTGTAAAGAAGTTTGGAAAAACTGTCAAGAAAGCAAGACTGACTTGAGTTTGCCAAAACTTTTACTCGTATACCGCCGCATGGGAGCGTATGCAGGCTGTATATATATATATACTAACTAAACCAGCCTCAGATTCCCGGTCAAGTGAAAAAGAGTTGAGAAAAGTTTTGCAAAAGTCTACGGCACTGATCTACCCTCTCCTCGGCCTGTCTGGTGTATCTAAAAGCTGGCTGATAATTTATGACTCTTCTTTACTTCTCACACCTCATTAGAGCGAGGGACAAGTGCAAGTTCCGTTGCCGTAATCTGCAGGAAGCACAAGTAGAAGAAGCGCTTCTTCTTGTTTGTATTACTATCCTCATGTATATTCACAAACTCTCATGTTTAAACATGAGATAAATCCAGCCATCGACTCATATCTAACAAAGTAATAATAATAACGGAACGGCGGGCCGCAGTTCCACAGACCCCAGAAACTGCATCTTGAGTCGTTGAGTCCATTAAATGTCGATACATGACCATAATTGCGCAACTGGCTTTTAAAAGAGTGTCATGAACTTTACAGCAAGCAAATAATGTTTTGTGTAAAAGTTGCGCTACTCCCAGCACACACACACATAACTTGCCCCTCGACAAATTTGAAGACAGTTGAACAAAAAAGACAAGATGAAAATAACTATATGGAAAACTACCAGGCACTTGGTAAAATTAAATAAAACCGTGTCAGTTAGTTGGTCGTGTGGGTTAATCTTTCTTGGACGGGCCAAGATTCTTGTTGTTGTCTACTTTCAAGTGGCTTTTTGAGCAACCCTTCAACTCCTTTTGGAAAGAGTGAAAGAGCGCGGGAAGTCTTGCCGAGAGACGACCAAGAAAAAGATTAAAGGCAATGTTGATATGTTTTGGAGAAGGAAAGAAAAGACTTGTTTGTTTCCGCTATCTTCCAAAAACATGTTTAGGATTTCCTTGGACTTTTCGAGGACTCATGCTGTTGGTTGGCCTTTGGGCAAGAAACGTAAAGGCAACTGCGGTCAGTCTCATGACTTGTACAAAAAAAGTAGAAAAAGAAAAGTTGAAAAAGGTTGTTCCAGCCAGAGACAAAATTTGGAGGCAAGTCAGGTTCCTCTGGGTATCAAACAGGAGTAGAAACAAGGACCTGAAAAACTTAAACTTTTGGTAGGCAGGGGCAGCAAGCAGCACACAACTTTTCTACTACAATTACATGTTATAATGTGTGTATTATATATATACACTGAGCTTTTTCAGCCACCGATCATGATAACTTGTTGGAAACGCCTCAAGGGAAAATATCAACAGCCGGGGAGGCAGGAAACTAACTCTCCCTTGTTTCTTTCCCTTCCTATACCCGCTACTTGCTCCTTGTTACTACTTTTTCTAAAATTATTCACCAACATATTAGGTAACCATCAGTATACAGTATGGCAAACAAGACATGTACACGACGAGGGATAAGACGATATAAGTATACGTCCACAAGCCCATTTAACAAGAAGGGCAAAAGGAAGAAGAATCCATTTTCTCGCCCTAGGACAAAGTGCATATGATGGGTACACGAGAATGTGTTTATATTTATGTACCTCTTCCAACTAACATACAGAAAGGAATAATCCCTTTTGTCCAGCCCAGAAAAGACCCTTTTCCCAAGTCTTTCCCAAAATCCTTCTCCAAAGGTTCTTCATCGGACAAAGTCATATTATATACCTGCGGCGGTAAGTGTATAACACTTTCTTTTGTCTCATGACTTGACTTTTATATGCAGCTGCTGCACTTTGAAACGTGCTACACAACACAGTCATAGTCATATATAATTCGGTAATGAATCCCTCTGATAAAAATTACAGAACCAGGATTTGCAAGAGTGGGACACTTTTTTAGTTTGCAAAATTGCCAACTTCCCCGTATTTTCATTCCTACAAACTTTCCCTAACACACAAGTTGATATAATGGTGAACTGGAAGACTGTAACGTCTCTTTGGATCCAAAACTTCAAGGCATCCAACTTTCTCAGTCGGTGACAAGTGTAATGGGGCGAGGTGTGGCCAATGCAGTTTTGTTCCTTGCTTCTCAGTTTGTTGTTGAGCCATGTCAGAGAGGCAGATGATGACCGGACGCTCAGATTCACATGTAGTGACCAAGCGACAGGAGTTGGAAGGGCAAGGCTTGCGTCTGTCTCGAAATCCTCTACATTTTGTATATATATACATATATACAAGGCAAAGAAGCAAAAGAAGTTGGAAGAAGAAGCTCTTGTCTGGCGGTCGAAGAAAGGGAGAAAAGTTGGTGGGGCGATAAAATATATATCTTTTCTCTCTCTCTCTCTCTCTCTTGGCTCTCTGTGGTGCAAGTTGGCTTTGGTTTGGGCCAAGAGGTCCTTTTGTTGAGCTCGCTGAGAGTCCACAGGATATTTCGACATGGGGAACAAGAAAAGGACGATGACGACGACGACGATGAGGACGGCCTTACTTAGATACATGCAAGTCGTTTGGAGCTTCGTTTCGTTTGCCAGCAACGAAGCTTGCTTGGTCGGTGGTTGTTCGTTCGTTGATGGCTTCTCTCGCTCACTCGTTTCAGCGATATTGCCGACCTTCAGTGGAATCGGCTGTACCGTTTCGGCGGTCGATTGTACAAACCTGCTTGTTCATTTCGTATATAGAGAAACTCGAGACTCTTTCTCCCTCCCTCATGATAATCCTCACAGCTTTTGCTTCTTGTCTACATGAGTCGTCGTCGACGCTTTTCTCGCCCCTTTTATAAGTACAAAATGTACGTGATCATCAGCCCCGTTCAGGCCTTAAAGACTACACAAAGCGAAACAGACAGACACACACACTCATCGCACAAACTGTATACAGAAAGACTACAACACTTTTCCATTCCATTCTCAGCCATCTTCTTCTTCTTCTTTTTCCCCTCGTTTCATGGTTGGTGATGTAACATTATGTGATCCCTCGGAACTCAACATGAAAAACATCTGACTGTAAGCGACAAGTAGCATTTGCAGCCATTCACACATTTACACAAAGAACTACATACCATGAATTTTTAGCTCCAAATTCTCCCAAGAGACAGCTGTAAGCAGAGTTGACGAACAATTTTCGCAAAAATTCGCATGCCGCCATGAAGTCGTGCATTTGCGCTTTATGAGCAGAGGTTACAGTGCACCGCATGGAGACAAATGTACATGTACTTGTCCAAATAGGAACAAAAGTACAGTCGATTATATTATGTAAGACGTGTGCATTGGGCTGTCCTTGGGTCTGTCGTCGGGAGGGGGGGAATCGCATGCAACAGGAGAGTACGCAGGTGTAATTAAGGATTATTTGTGGAGGCGTACGAAGGAGCCATTATATACAACAAGGTGGTTGATAAGTCAAGAGGAGGTAAAGCACATGATGAATGCATTCTTGTCCTCGGCTAAATTTTAAGATTCCATGGGGGAACATATGTTTGGATCCCTTTGAAATTTTAGCCATCAACTATAAGAGCGCTAAAATTAATTATATACATATGTAGTACTCATGAGTACCCATTGACAATGGAAATCAATAGGGAATTTCGGCTCAAATTTCGAGCAACTCGGCTATTTTAGCGGATGACTGATTATACGAGCTGATAAATTCAGATTGAGACACAAGCATGGCAAAAGCTTCAGAAGAGAGATTGACAAGTATTTTCCCATGATACCGGTGGATCAAGAATTTGCACAATCGGCAAAAAGTTGCCCTGCAACTACACAATACTCGGTTGTTTATGACGGAATCATGCATCACACCAGCATACTGTATATAATTGGACGTTGATTGAAGAATAAGGGAAGGATTTGTCCACAAGATAAAACTGCTCAAAATAAATGCTGTTGTATATATATATACTGATGACTTTGCGGAGGACGCTGATGGGTGAGAATTTTTTTGCAAGCGAAGCAAGTGCACAGTTTGCAATTTGCCAATTTTAGCGACAAAGACGACCATGATAAGCGTGCATGGGAGGAGGAGGAAGAGTTATATTTTCAATGGGAAGTTGTTGATGGTGGGAAACAATCGTATCTTGTTTGTGTTGCTATTGAGCTTTTCCAGTTTTTCCGCAACTTGAGTATAACCAAGAGATTGCAGGATTTGCAAAGCGCAGTTCCACCAACACATTCAATGTTGTACATACACTTTCTTTATGAGCTTACGAGTTGAATTTAATTCAAGTACATAACATGTACGGCAGTGTCAGGAAGTAAAAGCACATTTCACATGGTCAAAAGGTTAAGTGTTTCATCATGGAAAAATGGAAAGAGGAACTTGAGATTCTGATTTCCATATAAATTATTGCAGGCCAGACACATACAGTATGAATATGAATAACATTTCATTTCATCTCGTCATTCCTCTGCTCCCCAAGCTGTTATCATCTGATTAGGCGTGTGCTTATGTAAGCATTAGACAAATGCCACAAAATGGCATCATAAACGCTTTCAGCTCAAAGTCTACATGTCATTCCTTTGACCCCTCTCGTCCATGAAATGATCATCTCAACTGACTTTTGACTGACAAAGTGAACTGTATTATGCTGACACAGCTTTGGCATACAGGGAGAGTGCTGGGGTCGTCGATTTTGCTCACTATAAAAGTCATTTACGTACAAGCAAAAATGCTATAATAGTTGTGCATGTCAGTAGTTTTTCTGAGGAACTGTTTAGTTTGTTTCCTCGTTTCATCTTCATCGCTATTTGCGCTCAATACAGACATTTCAGCATTTTTGCAACTTGTAATTTCAAACCGGCAAAGAGAAGAGCCTGAAAAATTCCTCGAGGTTGATATAGTTTCATTAATGTCGAATCTCAGTCAGATTCGCATTACCATTACACATATATATACAGCAATCTCGCTCGGGTTCATCCCTATACCACAAGATTTACATTGCCATTATTCTCATTTGAATTCCTAGAATTCGCTCGCTCGACCTCCATTTCGCAAAACTGCATACCGCATGCCATCTATCACGCCGCTGCACTTTTAGGATTGCGGCGTGCTTCGCCAGCGTGTAGCTCGTCATCTCTTATAGTTTCTTATCATTTTGCCAATTTGAACAAGCCTGAACACTCACCACAACGCCACTCTTATTCCGGTTCTCCGGTAAAGTCAAAGAATACACAAATCCTCCATTATATACTTTAACATTAGTCCATAAATATTGGTGAGGAGAAATAAATGTTATTATGAAGCCAGGACGTTGGCGGGTTGGGCTTGCGGAAAAGCATAAATACATGACAGACAGAGACAGACAGACAAGGGAAATGCGCCATGTAATAAGCAACTGCGCTCATGTAATAATGTGCAAAGCGTCGTCGTCATTTGCTCATCCGCGCAGCGTACAAGGCGTTTGCGAAAAAGCATATAATACAAGCTGCTCCGATGGCTTCTTGTACAGGCGGACGACGACGACGACCATAGTATGTAATATCACATGTAGGCATTGCCAATATCAGCAATTTTAGTAGGAAGAAGAATTAGAAAAGACCGCGCCGCCACCCTTCTCACCCCAAACCTCTAACCGAGTGGACATTGCGATAAAAAAAGTGCAATCAATCAAATCAAGCCAAGTTCCTGGCGTCCCTTATCACTAATTTTTTGCTGATGCTGTATATATATATATATATGAGTGTAAATGTTGTTTATACAAGAAGGATATATTTTGATTCGGTTTGATATCGTTCAAAAATCACGGCCACTTCCCTCTTGCTCGAGCCCGTAAAAACTATGTAGGCGAAGCGGCAAAAGCGCAAGTTTCGCGCAAAGTGTCTGTCTGGCCTCAGCGTCTTCTTTTCTGGCGGCTGACCTGCATTTCCTTGTTTCTTTGTCTTGTTGAGCTGGTTTATAGTTATAGCGGTACTTTTTGTTGCCGACGATGGAAGGGACTCGGTTACTTTCCAACTGCAAAAATCTCGCTCTACTTGCTTATATAATATTACGTTATGCGAAATTGTAAACAAAATGTCCGGCCAAGCATACCCAAGTCTGACTCAAAGCCTCATCTTTTTATCCAACTTATACACCTGTACTTCCTATGCATGATTATGATTCATAAAGCCGCGAGATGAGACGACGACGACTTGAAAAAGGTGCGTTCAAACGTTTTTCTCCAATGTTAAACAATTGTTAAATTAAAAACATAGGTGTAGAAAAATCCAAGGGAATCAGAATCAGTTTGGATCTGTGCTAAACTTGTGAGGAGAGGTGTGTACATATGTTTATAATAATTATAAATGGCAACAGCTGCATTCAAACAACGTTGCATGTATTTGAGTTCATCCAGTGTATGTGTTTAAATAAGTAAATGACCAAAACTTGGTTGTATCGTCCTTTGGTAGATATAAATACACATATGGGAAGCGCAAGTTCCAGTAGCCTTTCACAGCAGGTCTCATATCCATGTTTCCGGGAAACCCAGCTTCTCACACACACTCTTCAAATAATATCGTCTCACGTAATAATGATGGGCGAAAGTTTCTTTTTCCAGTTTCTCTCTTGTGTTGAAACATATCAACAACTCGAAAACAGTAGGAGAGGATATATCTATATATATAAATATATATGCAAAGGAAACATACGGAAACTGCAAAACTTTTCCCCAGCTTGTGCCTCAACGGAGAAGCGGCAGAGAAAGTTGGAGAGACAAAGTTTTCCATGCACTTTTGCAGAATATATATTGGACAGAGTGTCACACACAAAAGTTTTTCTCGTCCGGAACATTTAGTTTTGGAGACGCAAAACTAAATTTCCAGCCATCATATGGTTGCAAAAGTCTTGTTAGGATTTTTCAGAGAAAAGTCGCTTCTACTTGTGGAGCAACTATAGAACAAAAGTGAAACTAAAAACACGACGTATATACACGTGTTGCCTCTGAAAGTTGAATAAAGCCAGGGGAAATAGCTCGAGGGCGCTCTATCCATCCAACTATATTCCTCAAACTCACCAAAAATATACGTAGACGACGACGGATTCACAAGTACAACTTTGAACAACTTTGATGTTGTTGTTTCTATGCTTTCTCTCGCTGGCCTTGTATGCATGTATATTTTGCCCGGCATATGTAGCCGGGCAGGAAGGTAGGACAGGACAACACGTTTACAAAATCTTCTCCTACTTCCATGGGCGGTATAAGAGAAGAGTCTCTTCCATCCCCCAAACTCACCAAAAACTTTGCAACACAAACTTTCTCCCTTCTGTAATTAACTATAGCGGAACTTTGATATTTGTCTAATTTCCCAAACTCTGTCGCTCTCGGAAAACTAATAGTAAACTCTCCTACTACAATTGCTCCGCCTTTCGGTTCAAGTTCAACTCGAAAGATTTGTTCGTTCCACTTGTGCAAAAGTTTGTGTCTGCTTCCAAAAAGTTCCACCCTCCCCAAAATTTACCTGTAATCCAGCAAACTTTTATTTTTTGCCTTGCTTTGTGGCCTCTTTTTTATCAACTCTTCACGTATGTAACTCTTTCCCCCCTCTTTTTACAAGGTTCATTCAGTTTTAAACGTATGTACTAAAATATTGCGAACCATTGCAGTTCTCACGGTCAACCATAATATTTAAGAGCAACTTGAACCTTGTTCTTCTCTTTGTACTTGATAATTTCCAATGACAAGTCTTTACAACACACACGTTCAAAACAACAAGTTTCCTTAATGGCAAAAATCAGAAACTTGGTACACCAAAAGGGGAAGCTTAGCAAATTACGGCACTCATAATTTCATACAGCTAACGCCGTGTGTGTGGGTGTGAACAAGGGAATTATGACAAGGTGTGAAAAAGGAGTAACGTCATATTCTACAGACTAAACGGCGATTATATACATTGCACATGTGCGTAAGTAAATAATGTAACATTCTTTGAAACATTGTTGTTGCGAAAAAAAGACAAGCGGAAAGGGCGCCAAGAATGGTAAATTCGCAACCTTGAGCAAACACCTTTGATTTTGCCTCCAACTCTTTCATCCACTCAACAATGTAGCAGCTCGCTGAAATTAAATATGTACGCCAGACTTGATCATTACTTGATGGAATGCAAAAAATTCGCAACACTCCTGCACACATGCTCAAATAATTCTCCATATGTTACAACAAGCCTGTATTCACGTTTATAAATATATGCGCAAGGGACATGCGTGAGTTATCATTAAAGACATGATCAAATCCATATTGTTATTTCCAACCTTAATACGCTTACAGTATGTCAAAAAAAAATCGGAAGGATTTACTAAAGACGGGCAATAGTGTTTAACCACATTCCCTCGCAAGGGATAAAAATATACATAAATGTAAAGCTGCTGTACTTTACAACAGTATGGCAAGTCCATGGAACATGTGTATTTACAGCATGGCAAAAAGGGTAAGAGAGTGTGTGTAGATACATACACGTATGTAAGTATAAAGACGTAGAGACACATAGGGGATAAGAGAAGAAAAAATTCCGATAAAGGGAAAGAAACCAAGAAACTGTTTGGGCGACCATCTGTACTCGCTCGCTCAGCTGTACTTGTTTGGGTGTCGAGCTGTACAGGCTCCTACTGGATGTGAGGAGATGTGTTCCTTGTGCTCTGCTCCTCACACACACACACACACCTTCTCACTGGAGGAGGAGGGAGGAGAGAAGGAGCGTGGTTAATAATGGAGATGAGGGAGAGGAGCGGCATGGCGGGAGTGGGAAGACGCGTTCTTTTGGTGGCGTGAGGAAAGTTGCTCACTTGCGGCCCTCGCGGTGGCATCCTCGTCGTCGCGTCCTTTGGTTTGGCCTAGTCTGGTGGCGCCTCTCCTCACCGCTTCAACGGCTTCCTCCACACTTTTTTAACCAACTGCCAGTAGAGCCGCGAGAGGGGAAGCGAAAGCAGTGATTCCACTAAAGCACGCCGAACGAGACGCTAGCGAATTTTTTCAGTTTTAACATTAATTAATGTGATTAACAGTGAGGATTGCACCACTTTTTAGCTGTTGTGACTGTGACCAAGGAACAAGTGTGTGGGTGACTTTATGATTGCGAGTGCGACGGATATAATTTTGGACGAGCCTGCTTTTCTTGGAAGCCGGGCTTGCTGAGGACGACGAAGGAAAGGGGAGAACGGAAGTTTTGCCGGTGCGTTATTATTATTATTATTACAGTAAACAAAACCTTTTGGGGAATTTTAAAATGCTGGAGTAGTAAAAGCTTGAATCTTAATGGGACTTGTTTCTACTTTAGGTTTTCAAAGTGAGAGGACGGAGGGAAAATGTTAGGAGCCCGGGACAACGTGGCCAAGAGACCTAGGACGGAAGGGGGCGGGCGTGGAGCTCTTAATAATGGTCCGATGCACGCTCGACCTTTGGTGGCCCTGTTGGATGGGAGAGACTGTTCCATCGAAATGCCGATACTCAAGGATGTGGCCACCGTTGCATTTTGTGACGCTCAGTCGACGACAGAGATTCATGAAAAAGTGCTCAACGAAGCTGTCGGAGCACTCATGTGGCACACCATCACACTTACCAAGGAAGACTTGGAGAAGTTTAAGGCACTCAGAATCATTGTCAGAATCGGATCTGGTGTGGATAACATTGATGTCAAAGTGAGTGCCGTTAAGGAAAATTTGTAGATGTTGTAGGAACGCGAGTGGTTGTGTAAATTCCAAATTTTGAGAAGATACGGAGTTGGTGTTTCTCTTGCTCACCCCTTGTTAAACTTGTGTAGTTTGGCAGAGAAGGATTCAAGGGAAAGCCGGTTTGAAATGCATTGGTGTAATGAGTAATTGAGATTATCATGAGTTTGGATAACGGCGAGAGAGATGCAATTTTTGTAGAATGGGAATGCGTAGCCAGCTAGCCGGCTTTTGTGTGTCTGGGAAAGAAGGGGATACTTTTTTGGGGTAAACGGAACAATGCGTGCAGGGGGAATAATACTGTTACGTGAGCGGAAAGATTAATAATATGCGAGAAAGTTTGTTTCTGAGTGAGAGGAAGGGAAGAATGAGTGTACCTTTGGTATTATTAGTTAATGGACGCTTGTGTGGCGGCAAGATGATAATAATGTTCTTGTTGTTTTTGTTTTTATAGGCGGCAGGAGAGCTTGGAATCGCCGTGTGCAATGTTCCAGGGTACGGAGTAGAGGAAGTGGCGGATACGACCATGTGTTTGATTCTCAACTTGTACCGCCGGACTCATTGGTTGGCAAACAGTGTTCGAGAGGGAAAGAAGTTCACGGGTCCGGAACAGGTAGGTGCAGATGATGTATGTCAACTGGAATTATGGAGGCTCAAGGGTATGTCTGGATGACTACAGGTGTGTTTTCCATTGTTGCAGGTGCGAGAGGCTGCTGTGGGCTGTGCAAGGATCAGAGGAGATACTCTTGGAATTGTGGGATTGGGGCGGATTGGGACTGCGGTTGCGTTGCGTGCCAAAGCGTTCGGATTTAATGTGATCTTCTATGACCCGTACTTGCCTGACGGCATCGAAAAGAGCCTAGGAGTTACACGTGTTTACACTTTGCAAGACTTGCTATTCCAATCGGATTGTGTTTCTATCCACTGCACTCTCAACGAGCACAATCATCATTTCATCAATGAGTTTACGCTCAAGCAGATGAGGCCAGGTTCGTGCTTTCCAGACGCGTTGATTATTGATTGAAGTTAGTGACGTAGAAGAAGAATGTGGCTAACTGGAATTTCTGTACAGGAGCATTCTTGGTAAATACCGCTCGGGGTGGGCTTATCGATGAAGCAGCGCTGGCTGCTGCTTTAAGGGAAGGAAGAATCCGATCAGCTGCGTTGGATGTGCATGAGAATGAACCGTTCAATGTTTATCAAGGACCTTTGAAGGATGCTCCGAATTTGATTTGCACTCCACACGCAGCTTTCTTCTCTGATGCATCCTGCACAGAGCTCAGGTGAGTATCTCTTATAGCGCGGTCCAGACTTGTACGTCCATATAGTGGAATAATCTCTTTTGGTATGCAGGGAAATGGCAGCATCGGAAATCAGACGGGCTATTGTTGGACGTATACCTGATTCTCTGCGAAATTGCGTCAACAAAGAGTACTTTCAAGGAGGCTCTTCTGCGACGAGTGGTTCCGCATTTCCTGAGGGACTAAACGGCAATTACTATGCTGCGGCCGCAGCTGCTGCCCAAGGCGGACCTGCCGCTACTTTACAAGTGAGTCCTTCGTAAAACAAGGAAAAATAGCATGTACAAATTCATTTTGAAAACAAAAACATCATGTTTGACGTTGTGTTGTTAACAGAAGTCATGACCGCTTGAAAATTGATGAGAAGAATAAGCTGGAGAGGAAAATCTGTGTGTAGAGAAAATGTGCCAATGCTAATCCAAGTTTTGTTTTTACGAAACTTACAGGCAGCACACTCGACGACATCCAATGAGAGACAACCACCAGCATAAGAGATTGTATTTTAATCAGTTGATGGCACATATGATCATGTGTGTAACGAGTAGGTAATTGTTGTAACTTGTAACAACAGTGAATACGTACGAGTACATGCGTGTTATTAATCGTTACGAATGTTGTGATCTCCGTAAAGTTTTGAAATATTTATTTTGAGTGAGGTGCGGTCTGACTTATAGTGTATGTGAAAGGCGCCTAGCTCCGTTTGATGCTAAATGATAGAACTGTTTACATACAAAATGTACAAACCTTATTCTTAGAAATGTTGACTAGCTTTTCTATAGAGTGTTGTATGAATCTTGAAAGTTGTCGTATTAAGGTTGAAATCTAAGCAATGGGCAATATTTTTAATGATTTCTGAAATCAATTTTTCTTGCTCTACCTGGTATACCATTACCGTTGTTACTTTTTTGACTGCCCAGAAATGGTTTTAGGATTCTACAAAGCTGTATGAATAGGTACTCAGCTTCGGCACTCTTGCTGTGTGAACTGTATGAAGTATAGTGTCTCGACAAGGGTATCTTAGTCCTTGAGGAGCTTTTTAAGTTTCTGAAACGTGAAAGGTGTATTGCTGTTACTTATGAATTCTATGTGGTTACATACATCATCGTTCATCAGTTTGGTGACGATTTCTAGCAACTAACTAACGCAAGTGAAGCTAATGCATATCAGTAAGTAGCTTCTTTTCCTTCTGTTCAGAAGTTTTACTACTGCTTTGTTGTTCAAGTGTCGTAATTAATTACTAATGTTTGTTGTAATAAAAATGAAATTTCGGAACGGATATTCCTGTATAGTCGGTTTTCCTTAGAGTACATACATCAGATATTGGAATATTTATCACACGGCAAAACTCGGGTTTATTTTTGTATAGTATTGGTTGGTTGACATCGTTGGACAGTTTTTGAATATAACACATCTTGGATACATGCAACAACGTCTATGGAATCGCATACTACATATTCGAAAATATCAAATGGTAATTTTGTTTTACAACAATAGGCGCACTATGCTACACAACTAAATCTGTATGTATTGGCTAACATGAATAGAGTTGTCTAAACTTAGTGTGTACTTCAAAATGCAACACCATGACACAGCACGAGTCTTCCACGAAGTCTCAAGTGTCTATGCAATTCGGGTCGGGCAGATTCGCACCTTGGTATGGTAAATGGCCAAAGGCCTAGATCTACTGGGTGGGCACAACTGGAATCCACTACTATAAGCACATGTACCATTTCAGCGTCAGATAATCACCATGTAAACGGTGGGTTTCAATTGCTGATGATTTGTCTTGACACTTGAACAAATAACTAGTGCATTAAATGCGACATTCTTACATGACGTTAACTTTAACGACAGTATACTGCTTTCAACTTTGCGAATTCTAAATACAGGTAAACTTGGTTATAGAAATAAAAAATGCATTGACTTAAAATTGCATCAAATCGTTTCCATGTGGTGGATCAGTACAATCCCTTCTGTAAGGGCTACAGGAAAAGACACTCGAGTAAACAGGTGTCTTGAGCTAATGTCAGTCTAAAGTCTATCTTGTTCAACCAATGATATTGAATATTTGCTGCCTTCAAAGTAAAAATTCGAAACTGACAACTACAGCTGAATGCTTCATTGACCAATGAGAAAAACAGAGATTCTATAAATACTGCTAAGACCGTGTACGCCAGGTCACATTCACTAGGAGTGGATTTCTTCATGATACAGGAAAATGATTTTTGCTCTCTTCTTGAGAAACCGATGTGATGTTTAGATGATGCCACTGTCCTTCAAGGCTCTCCGGGTAACTTCCGTTCGACGTTGACTGACTGAGTTATGTGATCTGATGTTCCAATTTCGCCGCATGAAGCTTTGCAGCAAGCGAACCACTTTTCGGAGGAACAGAGGGTTTGTTAGGAGGAACCGGTGGAGGAACACCGCGACCCAAGCTGTATTTCTTAGCTGGTATCACTGTTGCAGTCCCAAGTCCAACTTGCTTTTCGCCGCCCGGCGGCCTAGCCTGTAAATAACAATGGTTGCTTGATACACTTTATGCACATGGGTAAATAGATGGGTTTTGAACTTGTAAATTACGCGACAGGATGAACTCAAGGGTAAACAAGTGTTGCTATATAGAATGTATGAAAAATGAAGCAAAACAGCGCTTTTACCGATCCTACAGGACCAAAAAGGCGTATCAAAGGTGTTTTATAATAGCTTAGAACAACAAGACAAGTTGATAAATAGCTCTACAAGAGGTAAAACTTCAAGTGAAAGGAAACAAAGAAGATCTTGTGACCCACCAAGAAGCTCTAGACGACTTGAGACAAAATAGCGAACAAGTATACCTGAAGCGATGAACTTGAAACCGATGCACTGGGAGATGCTGGAGTTGGCTGTGCTGGTGGTGCCTGCCTGACTGCGCCGGGAGCTAAATAAATTCCAAATGAATTGCTCTGTATTTAAACAATCATCGAACTACAAACCATCAACTTGTAAGTCTTACATGGTAGAGCTGATACTGAACTCAATGGCGCGGGCGATCGCGCAACGCTAGGAGCAGGTGAGTTTTTCTTAACGCTATTTGTGTTATTTATTGACGCTTGAAACATTGCTACGGAATGTGCCTCTGCTAACTGTTTTTTAACGGACTCCACCTGAAACCAAAAGAAAAATTGTTTTACTACCGAAGGGACCATCACAAGGTCAGTATTTACATTGAACGCACCTCAGACTTCAATGCTTTAAGTTGCATTTCGACTTCCTTTCTTCTTTCTTCTTCACTACGCACCATAGAAGCCAAGCGATCGCGCTCAGCACGGAAGTTTGCTGCCTGTCGTTCTAGCTCCGCTTCCATTCGTAACGCCTAAAGCCCAAAATTTTCATTAACACTATTATATAGAATTTTTCTGTCCGTTCTGAACAGTTTTCACTAACCTTCTGAGATTCTTCCTCCAACCCTTCAGCCATAATAAGAGCTTGCCGCTTCTCCTCATCCAACATTGACGACAGATCGGTGGACCTCTTCCGCTCTTCTACAAACTGACGTAAAATTCTCTTCCTTTCAGCCAGCAACAACAATACAATGTTCTTATGCTTGTTCTTTTCGATTTCATGAGATTCATTAGGTTCCTGCAATTGCGCTTCCAGTCTTGCTCTCAATCGCTTTTCTACTTCTAGCTCTTCCTTCAGTTTTGCGCTATCTGCAAACAAAAGCAAACCCCACTCGATTTAATTCACACTTTTCAAAAATACAGCACTTGGTTTTCTTGAGTACCCTCTACCCACCTTTCGTCAGGACAGAATTGGCCTTCTCTTCCTCTAGTTCTTTCGCCATTGTACGATGAATTGTTTCAGCATCAGCCAAAACCTTGTTCATATGCTTCATAGCTTGCCTCTGTCTCCGAACCAGTGTCTCCAGCGATATTTTTTGCGCCTCCCAAAGTCTTATCAACTCCACATCCTCCTGCAAATCAAAACAAAGATTCGCTACAGTCATAAAACGCAAAACGACATATCAGGTTTCAAAGATTTTCTCCAACTCAAACCTTAGACTCCGAGGACCCGACAAATGTAGCAAAAGAGTCGCGTTTCAGAGCAGAAAATGGATCACTATTCAAGGAATACTTATTGTCAGCCAGCAGCCTTTTGACCCGTTCGCATTTTAGCGTCGCAATGACTACATCTCTCGCTTGCACTTCTCCTTCAAGGTACGATAATATTTTCAGTAGGTCATTTTTGCTCAGTTCACTCGATGGCGTCTGTTTCTCCTGCAATTAGGATCAAATTTCAAGATTACATTCGTGCTGTTTGTAAACACACTGTCGACAAATGTCGTTTTCAGCGGCGTTATTCTCTTTCACCAACCTTGATAGTATTTGAGTTGACAGTCTTGTCGAAATAGGATGTCATGGCCGAAGATCCCATCAAAACCTTATCCATGTCGTCTGAATCCTGAGCTGCCATTGTGACTGGAAGTTTTTAGGCTCGCGCTTCTTCTTCAAAATTTTCAGGTTTAGCGATTCATCTAGATTTCAGTCGTTTCCCAAAGAAACTGTCTTGTTCAATGGACACGAAAAGATATCGTTTTTCTTGGTGATGCTTCTACACAATTAAAAGAGAATCAACCAACGCAATCACGCAAAATGTCAAGTAAAAGGACAGTGCCGAAGGTCACTTGTTGTGCCAGGAACAAATTTGAAGAATGGAACAAAAGCACGTAAACAATGCATTATCTTGTAATTATTTTCACGGTGAACCGTTGGATTTAACGAGACATTTTGTCTCCAGACGAAAACATGACACTAGGAACGTAACTTAAGAGAATATGTACAAGATTAAAGACGTTGAACGAACCAAGTTTACAAAATTAATTAATTATAATACTCCTAAAGAACTTTGAATGCAAAATCAGCCTGAGAAAGTAAAGGAGAGATCATCGCGGTTTCCGTGAGTGCTTTAGATTTTCTTGTGTGATGATGTGATCAAGATGTGATGCAAAGGAACATTATACATGAAAACATTGGGAAGAAGCGGACGAAGAGAGCAAAAAGGAGGAGACATGCATATGTATCAGTGGGCTCTACTGCTTTAATCAACCTTTGTATGCATTCAAAGGACAAGACACGCGAAAATATTGCACTCACGGCTCGTGCCTATACTCGCAGCCGAGTATATCTCGTGCGTCATCCAATGATAACAGATGTGTATTGACTCAAGTCAGTCAATCAGAAAACTGACTCTTCCGAAAGATATTTCCAAAGCTTACTTCGTTAACTTTAATTGACCCATATTAAGAATTAATAGTGTCAAGTTACTGTAGCTAGTTAAATGGTAAGTTCATTGTGTTGTTCAAAGGACAGAAAGAAGTTGAATTCAAGGTGTATTTGGACAAATTATAATGTTGATTTTGTGTTTACAGCAATGTGCGGTTGAATTTCGAAGTGGATAATAATCAAAATTTGGACCTGGTCAACCGAGTAAGACATGGCAATTAAGTTGATTGTTGTAGTCTTGGTGCACGATTGAATGCCGCATGAAGTACGGATGAAATGTGACTGAATCAAGACAAGAATTCTCTTGTTTGAAAGTGTCCGTTGATCGGACAAAAACTTTGTGCGGAAAAGCGCCGTGGAAGCGTTCGATATCCTTGTAATAGTTTCATTGAAACCGGAACCGTGGCGTTAGTAACTCAAATCCAGGAGGTAATTGAATGACTGATGTGGGGTGGTTGTCTTACAGTTTTGTTGTTTCTGGTGGTTCCAGAATGTGGTAATAATGGTTTGGATACATTTTTATGTTACAGCTCAGCATGTCTGGGGAACAGCGAACGGTGCTACGGGGTAGCCCTTCACAGTATGTCAAACTGAATGTCGGAGGGTCCTTACATTTTACAACAATTGGAACGCTGACGAAAATGCAAGAGACAATGCTGCATTCGATGTTTTCGGGTCGAATGGAGGTTCTGACAGATTCCGAAGGTGAGACACTGGATAAAAGATGTCTGTGGAATCCAGTTTGATGGATCGGGTTTAAGGGTCCATCTAATTATTCCAGGTTGGATCCTCATCGACCGCTGCGGCAAACACTTTTCGACTATCCTAAATTATCTCCGTGATGGAAACGTACCTCTGCCGAACAACCACGAAATCGATGAAATCCTTGCTGAAGCAAAATTTTACTGCATTGGTGGTCTAATTAACTTGTGTGAAAAGGCCGTTGAGACACGAAAGGCTGGTCAAGGGACGTCGACCATCTGCCAAGTACCGTTCATAACTTCTGAGGAAGAGAGGAAATTGTTTATTGGCAACGCTTCGAAACCTGTCGTAGAACTCCTGATCAATAGGCATAATAACAAATATTCTTATACAAAGTAAGTGGGACTCATTACATTTCTGAGGTGAACTTTGGAGCTACTATAGATTTTGGGGTTTATTCTAGCACGTCGGATGAGAATCTGCTGAAGAACCTGGAAATGTTCGATCGCCTAGCGCTTAGATTCAACGGTAGGATACACTTCATCAAGGATGCTATTGGACCTTCAGAAATTTGCTGCTGGAGGTTCTATGGTAACGGCAAAAAGTTTGCCGAAGTATGCTGCACTTCCATAGTCTACGCTACGGATAGGAAACATACTAAGGTAACGAGACTGAACTCTTGGAGTTATGTTCACGTAGTGAGCGAGTGGCATTACTGAAACTGAAATGTATGTTTTATTTTTTAGGTCGAATTCCCTGAAGCCAGAATATACGAGGAGACTTTAAATTCCTTTCTGTATGAAAACCAGAAAGGACCCGATCAAGAACTTATGAGAGCTACGTCTGCTAGGGGCGGAGGTGGCGTTGCTGTGAACTGTACTTCTGACGAAGAAGAGGACCGGCTCAATCGCCGCGTCGGCCATAAATCAATGCTAAATCGTTAAATAGTTTGAGGCAATTTTCCATGAAGAACGAAGTGTAATATGGATATCGTAACTTTCGAAAACAATCTGGTACGGAGTCAAAATTAGCCATATAACTGTATTTTTTTGACATAAACTTGAAGATATCTGGTCAAAGACTTGACTTTGTTAACCAATGTATACTTTTTCGGCTGTTATCGGAGATAAATAACTTGCGAGTACATGTTTTTCAACGAATAGTGGATTGAAACGACATTATTTTCAGTTTGGCATATTTTTGTATTTGCGTTCACGAAGACTATTGCGCTTGATCGTATTTCTGACAATAAGTTAGCATAATATTTGCACAAGCACGATACACAATCACATATTCGTGATAGACCGTGATGACTAAAACAATTTGCACATTTAAACCCAAACTATCCGTTTGATGCACTAAAGCAAGTGCCCAAAGCCTCAATAGACCTTCTGAACTTTAAATTATAAGTAGTACAATTACTGTTTTTTTCATTTTTCAAAGTATCACAAGTAAATGCAAAACAACCATCACATGTTACACGTCCCCTAGTCGCAAAATATAAAACAAGTTACAATAAAATACAGTGCGGTATAATCGTACCTGCTATAAGCAAGCTTATTTCTACAAAACCCAAACATACCTTCATCATGGTTGGTTGTATGACATGAATAACATAACAGTTCAATCTACTTGTAGTCTGTCTGTAGTATAAAGGTTATCTACACAGGTCAACCACTTTACCCAGGTATGACTAATCGACCAGCTAAACTCAAACCCACTCAGAGTATACATAACCAGCATTATGTAGGTACATAGAATATCAAGAGTGGCGAAAGTTTCTACCACATGAGATACCATTGAACAAACGAACATACATTCGCTGTACAGAAATTAAATCTTTTGTGTTACTTTGACTTTTAACAGAAATCTACGAAACGCGAGTTTCAATAAATACATCCCTGACGTACCAGTAAGTGCCTATCTAAAGGTTCTATTTGAAAAAAATATTCAGTTACTGCGGTGGATTCTTTCAACCTTGAAATGTACTCCTACCCCACTCGCCACCGTAAAAAGTATTGTTATACCAGAAAGTGCAGTAAGACGGGGATTAAGTCCAAGTGCGAGCAGTTTGCTACACAATGACACCGGAGCCAAGTAAGCAATCCTACCGAAATCTGACTAAAGAAGCCTATCTAAACAATGTAAGCGCTAAACTCCTTAATTTTCGGTGAAATTTTCGTCGAACGAAGCTGTTACGAACCCTTGTTGCTGGAGAACAAACAAACGTTTTTCCACCGCTTCCTTATCTGTAATTCCCAGAACGACAAACATCAAATTCTGTTACAAGTATTTTAAATAGTTCCAGTCATGTAGTTCCGCTTACATTTGTGTAAAAGTTGTTTTTCATGGTCCGAGCCGACTTGTTGATAAAGGCTGTGAAGAAGTATTTGTGCTGTCTGGTACCGCTTGCAACATTCGGCGGGGTTGTCAAAAAGTTCATCCAAAGCAGCTGCTTGACACTGAAAAACAAACAGTAACAATTAGCCACTGGAAACAACCATGAAATCATAATGAAAGTTGACTCTAATCATACCATATCAATCGCATGAGAATACAAGATACGGTCAGCATTCAGGTGGTTCTGATGCATAAGAACATTCTGAGGGGAGTTTGAATGCAGCTTCTTTGTGGCTATGAAACTGGACTTAAATCTCTCATTGAGTTGGGCCACAACCTGGAAATTTCAAATATTCTTCGTTAGCATCGTTGGTCCAACACAACTCTCGTGCATACCGAAGCATTTCGTCGTCAACTTACGTGTTTCACAGCTGCTGAAGGTCTCAATCTACCATCCTCCAGTTCAGTTTTAGCAAGTCGGAGAGCAGAAGACAGCAGATGTAAGGCGCGGAGGTAAAGAACCATTTGCTCGGACTTACCAGCACCAATGACTTTTCCAATCTTCCCATGATGTTCATCGTTCCTTCAAGAATTAATGAAATTTATGAGTAAACATGAGAGTATTGACAAAATAGATCATGAATTATTGTCAAAGTTACGATCTAACCTGCCATTGTTAACCTCCTGCAGTTTCGTCAACGGCGTTCCTTTAGATTTTGCCAATTCGATAATGCAATCAACCAACGCCAATACGAAGTTCAACTTGGCCAACGTTTGGTTATGTTCCTTTTCCAACAATGTTTCTTCAGTAAGTTGAGGAGGCTCGAAGTTGAAAATGTAGTGGTCTGGAGGTGGTGATGCCGCAAATAACATTGGAGCTGAATCAAGACTAGCACGTCGTGGTGACCCATTGTTTCCTCCAGCAAGAGATCCAAAGCCTGCTCCTGGTGCACAATACTGCACCAACGGGTAATGTGGCGGCGAAGTAGCGGGTGACATGGTACTCTGATGGTTCGTTGCCGTGAATTGAACTCTCGGTGGGGACAACGAGCTGACATCAGGGGTCCATGTACCCCTCGTCTTCGGTTGGCCAGTGGTAGAACTTTCCGGAGACGTTCCTTTGCTTGCACCCTTCCCATTACTATTGTTGGATTCGGTGGACTTGGTGGACGACGGCGAATTGCCTTGAGAGTTAGATTCGCCTTTGCCCACTGGAACAGGAATCGGTTTGGATTTTGGAATAGGAGGTACCACAACAAACCCAGCTTGTTCCGGAGACGACATGGGTTTATCCTCTTCAGCGTTGGTATTATTCAGGGTCCCCGGAATATTGATTCCAGAACTTGCCTTCTGGATCTTTGGCGGTACAGGGACGGGAGCGGTGGCCAAGAATGGATGAGAAAAGAAGGCCACGAAGTCCAAACGCTCCTTTGGGTTTCGCTTCAACAGGTTAAATAGTAAATTCGACAGATCCGAAGAGGTACCAGGTGGAATCTTCGGGTGAAGGACGAGGTTCTTCTCGTAAAAGTTCTTCAGCTGTTGCGGAGTCTGAGCGCTAAAAGGCGCCTTCCCCGTCAAACACTGATAGACAATGGTACCCAGAGACCATAAATCAGCCTTTGCATCGTAAGCTTGCGACATGATCACTTCCGGTGCCATATACCTACAAACAAGCAAAATCCAATATTACAATTTACTTGACCTTTGCAAACTATTACAAAATTCCTGAATGACTCACATGGGGGATCCACAGAGCGTTGCAGCCATGACTCCATCCTGTAGAAACCTTGCAAAACCGAAATCCGCAATCTTGAGTGAGATTTCATGCGGAGCCGGATTCGACTTGTGATAAGTCAACAGTATATTTTGAGGTTTGAGATCCCGATGAACAATGCCCTTGGTGTGCAGCGCCTGCATTGCACCCGCCAACTGACGCAAGAACAGTCGAATGGTATCTTCACTCAGCGTTCCCTTGCCATTCAGGTAGTCGGCCAAGTCCCCACCATTGCAGTACTCCATCACCAAAAAGACATGACTCGATGTTTCCCGACATTCGAACAACGCCACGACGTTCTCATGATGAAGTTCCGTGAGTTCCTTCAGAATCGCAATCTCCTTTGTCAGTAAGGCTTGAGACTTGGCTAAATTCTTTTTGGTGATGGACTTGATGGCAACACACTGACCCGTCTTCTTGTTACGGCCTCTGAAGACCATGGCAAAGGCTCCATGGCCAATCAGGTCCTTGGTACTGTACTCGTAGTCTCCGACAATTTCTCCCATTTTGATGGCAGCAGCGTCGTCGAGACACTTGTGTACTTCCTTAACGATTCTCAACACGCTCAAAAAGAGTCTTGAAATGTTTCAATTTTCATCATGCTCCACACTCCCTCGTAGCACTGTTAACTTTAACTTTCCAACGGGTACCAAACCCACTAATAACTCTGTCCGTCTAATAAAAGGTACAATTTGTAGCCATCTTGATATTTCAATATAGCACTTCACTCAGAATTTTCTCCAGAATCTGAAAAACAAAAACATCATGTTATTTATTGTACGATACATACAAAACACAAAATCCGCACTTATCACCATTACACACTCTATCCATCATTTTCAAAACTCCACAACACATTTTGGCATTGCCTTTTATCAACACACAATACCAAAATGCTACCTACCTTTTTCTGTATTTTTGTCCAACAACGATGGTTCCTCTTGAGGGCAGTTGACAAAACGTTTGAATATTTCCTTGACTTCTTTCTACAATCACTAGCTTGTACTCTATTGGGAATCAGTATGATCAAGACCTACGAATCCTATAGTTGACATTCGTCAAAAATCTTTGTGTTTCTTTCAAAATTCAGTCGATTTCAGTAAACTCCACCAAGCCCTAACGTATTCAGGAAATGGCAAAAAGGTTTTCTCAGCTCTTAAAGGTCCTAAAAATGACTCGTTTCCCTAAGGACCTAATTTCCTAGCACTAGAAGCAAGTGTCAACAAAAGTAAACAACAAGGAGTTGATTAATCTACTTAATTAATTACAGGTATAGAATAAGAACAAACGTGTTTTTAAAAGTTAGTCTTGTTCAACACGGCCTAACTTGATCGTCTTGTATTGTTGAATATTTCGTTGCTAACTGTGCACTGAAGCAACGCGCTGTGAATACGCTGGATATAACTCAATGTTTTTCTCCTCACTCGCTCCACAACATTACTCACCTCCTTCTCCTCCCATTCCTCACATGTCCTTCCCCTTCCTTCAATCACCACGAGACCATACTCTCGTCACATGCACACACACACACACTTCTCCCCACAACACACCACAAAGGAACCAGACCAAACTCCTCACCTCTTTCCTCACCAGTTTCGATACAGCGGCCATCATAGCATGTAAGTCACCTGCGCATCCCATCCAATGCACTTGCTCCAAGGATATCAGCTGGTGGGACAGCTGCAAGAGGAAACATGTCTTTGTTCTTCCTAGCCTGGTTTTACAGCGAGTCTCGATATAGCGGCGCTCGTGTAGAACGTCCGCTTGCACTTTTAATCGTTTGCTCCTCACTCCCTAACAACAATAACAACAACAACAAACTTTTGGAAGCACCAAGATCGTTTGCTATTTTGCACTGCCGTCTCCGCTGCAATCTTTGGCCATTTTTCTTCAAAGGACCTTCATCACACTGCTCGATTACATGGTCACTAAGAACATTAAGACAATTTTAAAGGCTTCCTCTGCTTCCATTCAAGTGCCTCCCTACAGACTGCGCAGCTTCTCAGTCAGAAATAAATTCAACCAGAAATGTGGAATTGTTCATGTTTTTCCTTGATTGTTTGAGCTCCAAATATTGATCGGCGTTATTAAAAGCTGGCTAGAACGGATAACAGATTGATGATAAGAGCTCACTCGATTTTCAACCCATCAAAGAAGGATGATCCCGCTGTCCAGGTGTGATAAGGCACGATCACGATCCATGTTCAATTTCTTAATGGATGTGCAGCATGGAAACTACCAGATTATTGTTGGGTTAGCCAACTTGCATGTATGAGGCTAAACGTCCCGTGAATCCGTCGGCAACATCCGTTCGTCATGGTCTTCCGATGCCGTGGCGTGGGGTCGGGACCACAGCCTCGGAAGTGGACCGAAACAAAGGACCAAAGGAGCAACATGATGGTAAAAGTATACAGTCATTACGTAACGTGTATACATATATATATATAATATATAACAAAGGTAAAATCGGGCAAGTTCACACAATCCACGGGGTACAGTAATATCCTACACAGATTGAGTTCAAGGGTTGTGAGAAGAAATATAACGTGTATATTCTTAGTCAGAACTTTACTTGTGGCTTTAGCCTATATTAAATGGATGGAGGAAGTTGCATGTTGGTAAAGTGATGTTATACAACATGGAGACAGCTTGCCCCCGAGATGAGATAATCGACTTTAGTACTGGATCTCACGCTTATTCCATGAGCTGATTAGATGTCTTGAAGACGAGGACAGGATAACATCTCGGGCAACATACTGTATATGTTTAATAGTCTTGACACGAGTTTCTTGTTCAAATGAAGCTTATGATGATGATCCTCTTCCTTTTCCTTCATTTGTCCTTCCTGGCCTTGGTTACATGGGTTGGAGACAAGGAGTTGCTTTGTCTGACTTGAGACAGAGAAAGTTGCAAGTTGAGTAAGTTGAAGGAAGACAAGGAAAGATTCGAGAGTGCAAGTCAGTAGAGAAACTGGAACAGATGCTCGAATCGACTGGAGCTAGAACCTTTGGTGGTATGTAGCGGTGAATTTCCTGTATTTTGTATCCTGACCAGTCCAGGTAAAAATACGTAGCAAAGAAACCATATGGAGAAACGTCCGGGGAAAAGGGCGGAAATGCCAGCACGAGCAAGTAAAAATGTTGAAATAGTTGGAATGTAAATGTTGTTTAACTTTGTAAACCAAGTTAAATACCAGGGGAAGACGGTGGAGATTATAGAAGATGTAATTAGAGGGGCTGCCACCTTGTTCTAGTATTTTCTGACGATTGGAAATGGTTGATAACGATACTGTTATGTCACTACGAGTCGATTTGAGCGAGGAGACTAGGAGACATTAGCTTAAAAGTTAAGCTCAATGCAAGCAAAGATATACTGACTGAAACTGAAGGATATGCTATTTTGTATGCTAGACATGACGTTCATATATCATTTCTAGCAGATTCTTTAGTGTGTCAAATGTCTTCTAAGGTCGTTACAAAGATGCCGTGCATAGCGTTGTTTTTGCCGTTCCTACTGCACAACGAATGGCAATACTGCATGCACATGTACTTGCATCCTGGCATGTGTAGATTGCCATTTGACCAAAAAATCACACATCTGTCGTCGTAACCTTGCTTGCATGATTCCGTACATTATATATATATTGTTGCTTGATGGTGAATCAATGTCGGCAAAGCAAACAGAAGCCATTTTGTACTGGAGGTTACTCAAGGAGCTGGCAAGTGTCCTGTCAAAACGTATAAAACCTTTGAAAGATTAGGCGTGCAATTTGCCACTTTTTCAGCTGTAATTAGTGGACGTTTTTGTCGCAAATTATGTGACACCTTTGGTAAACATTGATTCACGTGTGCATGTGAATTACGACGTTTATCACGGTGGAGAAAGCTTATAATAATGGGGATGATGATAATTACTGTGGGAAACTTTTGGTTCATCAGCTCAAGTACACGGTAGATAAGCTTGATTCTGGACTTTGTCTCTGATAGATATAATCAAAGTGCAGCACTTGAAAAAACTCCTCGATCGACCTGCATTTGAAATCCTTTGAAGCTCGGACCTGTTTAGCGGCCACGTGCATAATTGCTTTTTCTAAATCTGGCTGGTCTTCTCGATACACCTGCAAATTACAGATATTGATACACATGCCTGAGCTCTCGAAAGTTAAGACTCTGACCACGTTCCCGATGGATGATCAGGTCGGGACAGGATGATCGATGCATTTAATTACACTGCAAATATTCTCGAGCCAACAAACCTCTGCCTACGTGCCTTTGTGAAAAATGGCCGGACGTACCAGACATTCCGGCTGCCACCATTTGAGCAAGTGGAGATACATACTATTTGCACGTGTAAGCCAAGGAAAATTCGCAAAAACTTGTTTCAACACATGAGTTGCCGAAATTGCAGTCTCGTCGTCGTCCTAGTCTTGCTCAACCAGTCGGGTATTGGTAATCGATACCATATGTATTTTTGGTTAGATTCCGAGCAGACGACATTGACTTTTTGTTGCCATCCAAGCAGTCATGAAAGTAATTCCAAGCCAATTTAAATGCATATATGATCGGCAGGCAGTTAACATGTGTTTAATGGTATTTGAACTCGCTTTAAAGCATGCTTAGAGGCGTGAATCGTTTCCAGTTTCTGATGCATGAACTTGTTTCTGTCTTGATTACTTGCATCATCCGTGTTTAATGCTTTTTTATCAGTATGCGAATTTTTCACAGCTTTTCACTGGGAGCTGGTTCCAAAACATTATTTAATAACTTTTCTTTGCTTCCTATATATGCCTTGAGAGACATACAAAACTGTTTGTGCCGACACGTGGCCGTCTTTGGGAAAAGTGTCAGCCAAATATAAATTGATTGTGGTTAAATGGAAAAACCTCGTTTAACCAGCAAAAATTGCGTAAAGCAAACGCAATGGTGGCCCGATGGTTGAAAGATGCCAAAGCTTCTGAAGTGGTTAAAGCAAATGGCAAAATGGCTTGGCTGCCTTTGCCATGCTTCTTCCTTTCATGGCTCTCAATTTTGTTCAAAGTCTAAAAGTTGAAGCCATATTTTGTGTACGGCTTCTGGGCATGTGAATGAGCTCTTGTTGCTTGTGTGAATCGGCAATGTTGTTGCTAAGTCGAGGAGGTTCCCAAAATGTTTTTTTTGTAACACACTGTGAGTGAACTGAGAACGAATGCACCTTGTTCTTGTCCTGAGCATTTATCTTTCATCAAAAGCCCACGTGAAAAAGGGGCAGTGAACACGTGATCTTTTCAGAGCGCTGCTATTGTTTACGGCTCCAATGATGGCCACGAGCTTTACGGGTAGGGAAGAATGGTAAATGCTGTGTATACTTGTAATAAAGTATCTCCTATCATTTTCGTATCAATTAATTCCCTCACATTGCCAATCAAAGTGTCAAGAAGAGAAGGCTTCGAATAGAGCAAGCAAACATGACCAGCTCTACCTCATTGCCAACTTGTAGTATTCCGTGCATTTACAGTTTAGCAGGCCTTTTGTCCGTTCGCTATTATCACTAGTAACCTAATTAATGGTCGTGCCGATAACACAACACGCATATTTTTTATCTTGTTTAAGGTGGTAAATTAAAGCGTCAATATCAATTGTTATGTCAATGGCCGGGGATGGACTCTGACGTTAATGTTTCCTAGTAGTTGGTAATGTATTTTGATTGACGTTGGCGACTGATATGTTCAGTTACGATTTTTTGATATTTGTAAGTTCTTGGAAAAAATAAGTTGATAAAAATAAAAGTTGGGCATGTTCGAAGTGGAATTGGTTCATTCTTTCTTGAAATGGGAATGCATGTCAGTGCCAGACAACAGTTCATCCGTCATTAAAATTCAATGAAACGAAATGCAGAGGGAAAAAACATAAGCTAGAGGTCGAAGGAGGCAATAAGCTAAATATGGTTTTTGACTATTACTATTGCTGTTGGGCCTTTTTGTTGTTGTGTCGTTTTGAGCTAAATATACTGTTTGAAATGAGGTTGCCGATGCCAACGAAAATAACGTTTTATGAGCCAATATTGACAAGGTGACAACGTTTAAGGTTGTGTACCAAAATAAAGCGTGTTCTGATAAGAAGTCTGCATTGCTTTCTCCGTTCGAATAAAAAGAAACGGATGGCAAAAACTAAAAGCTGTGCTTGTATTTTAGTTTAACGTTGGAGGTGTTCAAGTCGGCTTTCGACAAATCTGTTAATTGCAAATCCGTCCTCGGACACTTATATATGTCTGTCAGCGTGAGAATCTAAAAGTAGACCGGCTGACTGTGGTCCAAAAAGCTTAAAGGAAACCAAATTCTTCGTAATCACTTGGAGCGAAAGTACGTTTCAGAAACCACAGAAACTTGCAGTTTGTTTCCTCCTGCTGGTGCAATCAACCTTAAGAATTGCATGTACAAATTATCGACTGCCTTGATGCAGGCATATATACAAACCGCCCTCTCACGTGTCCAACGCAATAGATTCACAATTCACATATTTAATGTATTCATACACGAGTTTGTGATTAAAGATGAGGCCCATTCCAATCATTATTACAGCACTAACGGCATCAGATTATCAGATGTTCCAACCAGCTGATTCCATCTTTCATAAAAAATCTGCAACGATATATCGTGTTTCGTATCTGTCAAAGTAATTGCTACCGGCAAAACTGCGTTCAATCCCGAGGCGAAGAAAGCCTGGGAAAAAGTTGAAGACAAATTAAGCTTTGAATAGCGGAAGAGGGGAATAATAGTTATTGCGAATCTGTGTTTGTCTGTCAGTATGTTTTCATTCCTTCTCTCTGCATGTCACTGCAATTACAAAAATTGGCGGCACGGTCGCTGAACTGCCATCATAATTGCTGTTTACTATTGCGAATTTTTGCTGATTGCTACACAAGGAAAGGGATGGAGATTAAAGATTTGAAGAATTTGTTCTTTGCTCGAGCCAGTATACATACTCAAGGGGCTAAGCCAAGGCTTTTTTGCAGTGGCCTCCTCAAAAGTACCATGTGCAATGCTGGTTTGAAGCTCGCTCATGTTTTTGTTGATGGTGGTGGTAAAAGTGCAAAGTCACCAACAAGGACGGTAATTTGGCAAAGTGTCCAACAAGCTGTAAAACTGTTGTTCAGTTGTTCTTAATTCAACAAAAGTGTCAGCAAGTATGATTATAAATGCATAAATATGAGTCGTGTCTGAAAATTGGCAAGCGTAGTTTACTGAACGATTTCTGACTGTGTCAATGGACTAATTTCCTTGACCAGCTGCAACCGAGCCAAAATCAAAGCCGATAAAAAGTTTGCAATGGGCTCATCAATAACACTCATCCATGCAATCTTGTTGCGAATAATTTCTGCGACGCAGTAGCACAGTGTAGTCAATAGAGGAACTGCAAATGAAGATGAGTTATTGTGTCGTAATACATATACGCAAACATTTGCAAAAGTTTGTTCACCTGCTTTCTCTTGAACAAATAAATATTGGCAAGTTTTCCTTATTTACTTTTGGAGAATTCTCAAACAGTCATTACATTGTCCATGGTGAGCCGAGGTCAAGAAACACAATTAAACAAGTTTTTCAAGGTAATCTAGGAGCTAGATTTTCATAGAATTTGTAAACTGTCAGTGATGGAGTACTGCATTCTGCATTCAGCACAAAAATTATGAGGTAAAATTTTTCCAAATTTAAAATCAGCTACTGGAATGTTGTTATGATCTGGGCAAGTTATATGGAAAGTATGTCAGCGTTAGAGTTGCTGATAATGAAACAAACATCATTAAATAATATAGTAGCAGTTTTACCTCAAAAAGTCATTGCCCCAGTGCTCTTTGTAATGTAATCCTGGAATATATGCAACATAGGAGCAGTTTGCGAAAAATAAAGCGCAATATAAAAGGTCATGGAAACTAGCAATTTAGCAACATCATCTGAATCGCTCCAGACTATATACGTATAGGTTCAACATGCTAAAGAACTTGGAACTGAACTATTCGTTTGCTATACAAGTTTTGCTCAAGTGGCAGGCACGATACCACGAACAAATGTCATGCAGATCTTGATCAGACTAGATTCTGCTGAGAGAGCTCAGCTTAAGTTCATTATCGTTCATTCAGCAATGCCAGTTTGTCTCGTTCAAGTTTAATGATGGCTGACTGGGCTGACGCAATTGTACTTGGTGATTACAAAGAAGAGCCTATAATGCTAGTTTCTCTATTCCACGAAATACCAGGATATTTACGTTTAAAAACTGATGACAGCATCAAACCACCACTAAACCGCAAATATTGTTTCAACTTTGGCAGACCGACATAATTATGAGCGTTTAATTGTAATGACATGTTTGGGTCTAAATTTAAAAATGATGTGTGTACAGTGTCTGAAAGACATTCGAGTAGTTTATGGTAGTTAGGAACACAATTCATGCGCACGTAACGCCCACGCACTGCATACATTTATAAAGGTTCATGCGAATTGTGCATGTAATTGTGATTTTTTGCCGGAAGGCTATTGGTATAATTTACTTCTTGTGATTGTACAAACCGCAGTCAACAAACTGCAATTTTGACGCAAACTTCTGCAGCAAAACTGTGTACTTCAGTTACTGTCGACCTGATGGATGGAGGTAGGTCAAAGGAACAGAATAAGGAACGGCGCAGGAGCAGACAATGCTTGTCAATAATTGACCTAATGGGGAAATGAGACCATTTTTGCAATGTTCCTACCTCAACATCGTGTGGGTTGATGGCTCTGCGTTACTTACAAATAAACTTGTTGCGCATCCGTGTAACATAACATATATGCGCACTAGCCATTTATCTGCATCATGTGCGAATTATTTTCAGACATGTATGTACGTAGTTTGCCCAGTCTTGCATTAAAGTTTTATGTACAATGTTTATCGCTTGCTGCCAGCCAAGTGTATGAACGACGCATAAATTCGCAAGGCCATTGCAATGCTATAGGAGGAGCGGGTAGATTTGTGCGAATTTTCGCTCTGCATTCGCCATTCGTGACGTCTGCTGCAGTCTGTGTTGTTGACCAAGTTGAAGAGGGTAAAGGTGCCGTCGTAGAAATTAGTCATCAGTGATGCTTCGAAACGTGGTTTGCAGTTTGCAGATGTTGAAACGGAGAATTATATCATCTAGCAAATAATCAAAGTGTCTTGTTTACAAAAACATAAGCACCTATACCAACGTTTACGTTGCATGGAATTTCCTCCCGGAAGGTTAAATACGTTCAAGTTTATTGCTGGCGTTGCAGAAATGCTCGGTTATTTGCGATGATATCAGGCGCTACCTGACGTTCTGGGTATATTATTAGCTTGTAGAAACGTTTGTCGCTAGAGAAATAAATGGAGATTGAAAATGAATTTGGATGCGCTATTGGATTATCAAGCCAGCCGAATCTTGAGAGAATATTGCTCATAAAACGATTGCCATTGTCAAGTGCATTCTAAGCCTCACACTTCGAACGAAAAAACAGAACTGAAGTATGACTTGGCTTCAAATTTACGTGCTAATTTGATAATCGGACAAGATGATACTTTATGATCATTTTGATTAAGGTGCTTAAGTATAATAGCAAACGTCGAATGACTATTTCCTTCCTTCCATTAGCATTTAGAGGTTCATTTCATCCTACATTCTGGCGGATACACGGGATGCACTCATTTCTGAAGCGTTTCCGTTACGTTTCCAAATGCTCGAACCTCCTTGACCAGCCTACAAAAAGACATGAAGGTGCCTTGAGACATTGTCGCTGTATGCAGCTCATCGATAATAGAGCGATTTATTGGATTCCCAATGTCCTTTGAATTTGATGCCCCAGAGGGACAACCTTCTTCAAACTCTATTTCCGTCCAAGTCGCCTTGACCGTCAAAACGTTCTGTCAGCTACATTATGGTTTGCATTTATATGGCTTGATTTACGAAAATATCCGAAATATCCAGGACAAAGCCAGCATTCTTATCGATCGGAACGTTTGAACGAGCATTTCATTGAGCAATACTCCAGACGACAGACATTGCAGCAACGTTAGTCCATTTGATGCTACTCGAATGGCCTATTGAGTGTGAACTTTTTATGTGAGCAAGTTACATAAGAAGCTTGATGGCTGCAAAAATGTTGAATGCGAAATGTTCAACGAAAGTCTTGGTCGCAGCCAAGTCAAGGTTGTCTGCAATTAGACGAGCAAAGCTGACTTGGAGCTTACAGTACAACACTAACCAACATTAATCAGAATCTGCAAGAACTGGAATTGTCCACGCCATTCTTGATATTCTTCTTTGACTTGGTATTGTTGATGGCAGAAAAAGTACACATTCGCCATAGGGGAAGATGTTATCGAATTTTTTGCCAATGCATCCAAAGTGACTTGATGAGGTCTGACAAAAAGCCGAAAGAATCGTATATGGCGTCCAAATTTATTTTTACAACGTGTGGCTAACTGAAAGCAAGCTTTAAACTTAGTTAACAATATCTCTTAGTCAGTTCCAAAGAAACATGCAACAAAGGTGGGGTTGGCCAATGTATTTAAACAATGTGGCGCGGTGATAGATGGATAAATAAGACAAGCTTCAAGTTTTTGCTAGCTAAAAATTGCAAACTGTATTAATGCATTGCGTCAGCTATGAAGATAAGTCGAAACTTGATGCTGCTTTAAGTATGCTGCGCATGCAACTGCACATGTATATACATACGACGCAGTTGAAATTCGCAAACTCAAAAGCTGGCTACATATTGCGTTTCGCGTCTTCCTGGTAATCAGTGTGGGTGCATCAGCGAAATATCTTTGCAGTTCTCGAGTTTACATTTGGCAAAAAGAATTTTTTCTACTTTCATGCTATATACTACAGTAAGCTGTCAGTGTGTCTTATTATCTGAAATTCCTTAATGCATACATAATTTCATAGAGTAATATAAATAGAATAGCTTTAATTCAAAAAGCCATGGATCAAGTCTCTTGGCAAAACATAATATTATTTTTGCGTCATTAGTATTAGCAAGCAAGACAATATTGTATCTGTGGCGGCATCAAGCACAAAAACAAATGTCTGCTCCGTTCATACATAAATGTACGTGCATCATTATACTGTACCTGCCAGTTCCGAAGGGTGCCTGACCTAGGACAAATATAGCCACAACAAAAACAATATGGGAAGCCCACTCTCAATCTGGTTTTATTAATGTAATTACGTTATGTTAACGGGATCTAGGAAAGCTTCGCCTGAACATATTACGGTCAGTTTTTTTACAGCTCGTTCAAGACTGACACGTTCATCGTGACAAAATTTCACAGGGAGGTACTTCAGTCACTTTAAGTGGTCAATCTCCAAGAATCTCGACAAAATGACGCATTCGATCCTATTCTACAAAAAAACTCAGTAAGTTGCAGACGGTATAGAAAGCTAAGTCAAAGGAAATGAAAGAAGCGACAAGCCCTCAACTTATTTGCCAACTTCAAAGTTCAAGACTGACGGATTTTTTGGCAAAGTGGCAAATTTAAATAAACTGACCTCCATTTTATTTACACTATACATAGTGTATGACTCCCACACATTTGTCTCGTCCAAACCCCAGTGTTTGACATGGCCAAGATTGAGGATTGACAATCGACACCACCCCAACGTTGTCGTACTTGTAGCAGGTTGTTGGAACACACGTAAGTATATAAAATGAGGGAATTGTGTGTGATTGAAGTTAGCCGTCGCCATTTGAGTGAAGTTCAAGAAACGGTGACAAGGATATATGGATTTGAACCTTTGAGCCGGATAAGCAAAAGAAGAAAAAGAATGGCGAAGATGCATTATCATGCGTTGTCGGCATGTCAATGGGAAGATGCAAGTTATAACATTGGCGAATTTGCGAAAAATGGGACAACTGGAAGTTGCTGGAGTATGTTTGGGCACGTGGTCATCATTGTGCAGAAATCAAGTTGCAGAAATGAGTGACATCATTCCGTCCATTTATCAAGGCACAACTTACACACACTGTTTGTTTGGTTTTGGTCTAAAGGACAATCAACTTATGGTGGTGAATACATGTATATACGCGAGTTGTGATTATGGCTCTGCCAATCTGTAAAACGCAGTTCCCTACTTTTCCTCATGAGCGCAATGCATGCAGAGATCATGCAAAAGGACATGCGAAACCTATTGGATTTTGATGCAATCTTGCTCAAACATTACCAAGTTTCCCTGTTCAAAGTACAACGAGAAGGCCATTTATATAAACGTTAACATCCACTATCATATCAAAGCAAAATATCCTCAAAGATGAATTAACATTTGTGATAGTGTGTGTGTAAGGATACATTCCCTGCTTTGCTCTCTTTTAGTACAAAATTTTTCTAAATTATCACAAGAAAAGTGTTTTGCACACGCTAAGCGTTTCATTTATGCACGAAAGGACCTTGTTCATTGAATCCCACTGATCTAGGAAATGCAGGGCAAAGCTAGTCAGGGCAGTAGGTCAACAGTATTTTAGTTTGTATAACAGCAAATCAGCAATAGATCTGTTGCACTGATGCCTAACTAAGGTATGATATCAAATTAGTGCAAATTTTTCCGCACTTATCATTTAAGCATTGCCTAAAAATCGGCCTTGAAACAACCGGTGCAGTATTGCCCTGGACTAGATTCATCATATTGATTTCGATTCACTCTATAGAAATTCAGCTTTCGCCAGTTTAATCGTTTCATGTTGATCGTTTGCTCACTCAGCAGCAGCTGCTCTACTCGGGTTTTTAATGATTTCCTTCTCTTGCATTCCCACACCTGAGGCACTTACCTACGTCACTGTTGTTTACGTTTCTGAGCGTCCGTTCGTGCTCAAGCATTAACTTTATCAAGCATAACAAGCGCACTTTAACCAATGATGGTGTGATCGATCCTGATTGAATATAGTAAACAGTAGCTTCAAGTACTTGTTCTTTAGCCTCATCGAGCGAAACTTTTCCTGTTCTTTGGGTCAAGGGTATAATAGTTTCTCGCAAATCTCTGATTTCACCATGTCTTCAAGTTACCGCAGGATGGTGATCATATGTGCTGTTGATGGTTTGTTTTGTTTTGGCAAAATGCTAACCTAGCATATACATGAGGAAGAGACTGACTGAGGTTGAGTGAATTATGGCCGTCTGGTAGTTGAGTGGGTTAGTGAATTTTAAGTGAAGCTTTATAAAAAAACAAGTGTTTTTATGAATACCACGTGGTCGACTGGCATTTTTCATGTTGCTGGCTGGTGGTGCTTTGTCATTGATTTGGGCCAGGTAAAATGCCTGGGTCAGATAAAACAGGTAAATGAGGAGCGTCCAAATTCTTTCGAGAGTTAAGGAATACATGATTACAGCTCCAAGCTCATCATGTAATATAAATACACTACAAAATGCCAGATGGCCAGATTATTTCCGGAACTTTTTGGAACTAACCATAAACAAAATTGTCCTAGGCGTATTGTTTAAACACGCCACATTTGTTTGAATTTTGAATTGCTTTTAGCACCTTCAATAAAAATTTGCAGAAACGCAAGGTCATGATTCAAAGCTGTAGCTCAAGAGCGACATTTACAAGGATCGTTTTGCAAATTTGGCGCAGTTTGCTTTTTGTAGCCCTAATGACGCTGATTCTGTTTAACTTTTTGTTAGTTACTACAAAGTATTATATATATTAGATGCAAGTATAAATTGTGACTGCGTAAAACATATTTTGTTACGATGCTTCATTCAATAATGTTATACGACGGACGTCGCCATCGTCGCGAGGATGGCTCACAAGGTTACAAGTTGGGCGGCATGGCTTTTGGGATCCGCTGAAATATTTGCTCTTTGAGCATGCTGACCAAAAAGTACATGGCAAAATGGCGATTGTGTGATGGCACATGGGTGCGACTGTGGCAGCGAAGCGACCATGTGCGTGCTACGCTTGCCTCCTTTGACTTTGCTTTCCAATAATAACGTTGTTTATAGTATGACGCTCTTGAAAACTACTAGTTACAAACATCACGAAAGTGTACTGCTTGACTCTCCAAATGCATAGGAATTAGTACAAATTTCGCAAAGAAGATTAGTGATTTCACGAATAGCTGGATTGGATTACGATACGCACTTTAATGCATCAGTTTCAGCATTAGCTCATTCTGGGACAAGCTTTTCTTTCGGAGAACAGGCACTTGTTGTACTGATACTGCGCTCATCAAAATCAAACCTTAAGGCAAAGAACTATATATATTTTAGTGTGCTAGTCTCTGTTCCTGGGCGTTCAAAAAAACAGTGAATTCACAAAGCAACAGAATAAACATGATATCATCCAGCTTTACCTGCGGCAATAAAAAACATATGGCTCAAGGTCATCCCAAATCAAGTTCCAGGCTACGCAGAAAAATATCAGGATCGTACGATACATGGAGTAACAGCGCTCATGAACTGACGTGAGCAAAAATGTGAATCGAATGTTACGTAAACTTCTTCACGAAGTCATGCGATTTTTGAAGATGACTGTAGTCATTACTTGGAAACACAATCTTCAACCCACTAATTTCCAAATTAGATGATTTTCTAATTTTTTAGAAACTAGCACAATTATAGTGAATGTTATCAAAGTCATCCAGTTTCATCTGAAAGCGCTGGATAAAAAGTAGACTACATACGTTTCGTGACGATAAGCAAAATGTTTGAATTCTTGCTGACAGGCTTGAAGCTTTTAACGCAAAAAATCGCATGCTCGGAAAGATCTCGAAGCGAAATGACAGACATGTTGGCGCACTCAAGTCTGCAAGGCTCGGCTAGGTATTTATAAACCTCTGGAAAAAATTCGCACGTGCAGAGTACATGATGGCGAGCTCCACCTGTCTCGTGGTGTGGTTCTGTGTCCATTGGAATTACTCCAACAAGAGTAGTCCGGAATACATGCACGATACATATACGGCGGTTGCAGGTCATTCAGAACGAAATCTGCAGTATCCAAGTATATAATGCAGTTTACCGTAGTCACCTCAGTCGTCTTTTGAAGGTGATAATAGATGAACGAAAGGTGAACAAGAATTGTACTGTCTATTAGTTGTCCCAGTTCTGAATGAAATCACGTTAAATGAACAACAACAATATCTCAATGGACCTTGCATCCCCCACGCTTAGCAAATTTCTTTTTACAATGAGGAAATGTTTCAAGACGGATTGTTTATACTGCAGACCTTTTTGTGGTAAGGGGACTTGTTTTATGGCGCCGGTTGTGAAGGAGTCAAGTTTAATTGTCCAAGTCGCTATGAAGTTAATCTACTACAAGAGGGCGCTCGCTGCCTGTATACAAACTCGTCACAACATTGCTTTCCTCGACGAATTAAAGTTCAGGGCTGATCACAGAGGACAGGACGACACTGGGCCATCTGCAGATGCCAAGGGCGAAATAGCAGTGCTCGTTTGAATGGCAAGAGTTAAGAACTTGTTTAAAAAACTTTGGTAAGATTACGGATGCCAGTATGCCAGCTAACGGGATTCGAACATACGGAAGTTCGGTTTTTCCTTTCCGTCTTCTTGACATTGAGGATGGAGGATGAAAATAGTCGTGTGGGTTTACTAAACCGACTTCGGAGTGAGAGAGAGCTCAAGAGGTGAAATCAAGGATGCGGGTAACGGTATCATATGTGGCCAAAGCCTCAAAGTTACTTTCATGCATTCAAGTAGGTATGTAATTTATAGCTAACGGAAAGTGTTTTCCAAGATGTGTTAGCTACTAGTTTCTAGAATATGCTAAAGTCGGATCGATGATGTAAACAAGAGGGGTGTTTGGCGTTTGCGGAACTTCGGAAGTCGACGACAGCGGCCCCACAACCTTGAGATGACTCTAGAAAACTGCTAAAAGAGGATCGGAAGAGACGATAAGGGACGTAGAGCTCTTTAAGTGGTTTTCTAAAGTATTTTGTCTTGTTTTTTGGCGGTAATAAATAATCAGTTGGAATAACAATAACAATTTTTTTGGAATAAATACAGCGGCGCTGCCACTCAATAAATACGAAGGCCTGAGACGGGCCGTTATTCAGTTAATCGTCCGAATTCCGCGCGTGATTTCCCCATGTCCAAAGGATCTTGGCTAGTTTATGACTGGATTTACAACATGGCGTCAGCCTGTATTAAAAACAAAAGTTGGTTAGAGGCCATTGAAATTTAAATTGCGTTAAGATACTAATTGAAATTAATTCTCACTTACAGTAACTTCTGGGACTTGTGGGATTGGGTAGTAGTAGAGGACAGAGTTGTCTTCGCTACGGCTGACCTGGAGTATACACAAGAATTAAATATTAGGCTTGGAACCATTGATTGATTTCTTGATAATAATTTGGATCTGAATCGTTACCTTTTCGGAACGGGCAGCAGCTTCTTCCTCTTCTTCTTCCTCCTCTTCTTCTTCTTCGTCTTCATCAGAAGCGTCGTCATCGGCATCGTCGTCCTTGCTTTCCTTCTTGCCTTGAGTTTCCTTTGGGGCTACGACTTCCTTGTT
>JAQGBJ010000105.1:0-67862 GCA_034698345.1 Sphaeridia pumilis
TGATCTTGTTGAGTCTGTCAAGAAACAGGTTTCCACCGCTTCCTTATCAGAGGGGCAAGTAAAGATCGCAGTGTCTCAGCTCCATCATGATCCACCTCCATACTTGGTATGCTCGCTAGCGATACGGGCAGCGATAACGACGCCAGGAGGAGGCAGTGCTAACCATGTTTAATGCACGGCATGTGTGTCTACTAATCATCACTCCACCACGATAATAGTCCACCAAACCTTCCCAGCCAACAAAGCACTCTTGACCTATCGTCGTAGCCCTCAGTCACACTCAAAAGTCGACAAATCTTCCTCACCAACAACTATCTAAACAACCGAGTCCCTTATCAGCCATCTGTACCTGAGAAGACCATTCCGCAGACTCCAACAGCCCCTCACTCACACCTTCACTTCCACTTACATCGCCAACACAATCTCCAACCGCCAGGTAGTAGTACACTCACTCACTGAATCCAAATCATCCGAATCGCTTCCATATCCCATCATTCACCTCACTCACAATCAGCCAAACTTGACTTGTTGCTCACTGACTGACCCGCTCGTTCCGAATCAGTAATACACATTACATGTATAAATCCGCCTGATCAACCCCTTGATAACCAATATTCCTTTTTGAGTGGCTCCATCGCCCTCCGAATCTCGCTTCCCCGATCTTTCCCACTGATATCCACTGCTCGCAGCCTCAACTGGCTTCATCTTAAAAACGACGGAACTTGACTCTTTATGCCTTTCTTGTCATCACTCCCAATCCACACAACAACCTCATAATCCGCACCTTTTTATTCGCCTCTAACCCTTTTGATTCTAATGTTTGATTCCATCAGACACCAAGCCCCATAGCATTGCTTCAACTTTCAAAAATGGCAAAACATGTACGCCATCATCAAGTTGCAACTGTCTTTGTCAAATCCTGTTACTTCCAGCAATAAACTCATCGGCTGACGGAGATTACGCGTCTAAATTCCAGTACAAACTACCCTCGCACGTCCAATGAATACTAAACGCTCATTGCATCATGAGCCGGAAATTATGTTATTCCGAAACAACCAACTCATGTCTGTTAATAGCGCACAACTCGAGCACTTTCTCACACCTACAGATGTCTCCATTTTCGGCTGATTAGCATTCAGATCCTGCTTTCCACCAGATGTATACCTGCAGCCCGTCCTCACTTTCTCTGATCCTGATATAGCTTTCTCTCATCTCCTTGCAACTCCCGGAAACGACCAGCCAACCTTTCCCGCCATTTACCTCTACGTTTCTTGATGTGTATTTGAATATTATCGCATGTCCCGCCGACTATCGGTGGACACTAGACCTAATTTATGGCCAATCTCAAATCCAGACATGTTCATACACAAGGTACATTAGACAGCAAGAAATTCAATTAATTTCCTCAAACTCAAAAAGCCTTCTCACTTTTTCTAGCGCGTCTAACTTTCTGATTCTTATTATCCTGCTCCAGAAAAAAATCCTGACAAAAATTAATCCAGCCTTTATTGCATCGACGACGGTTGGACGGAGTTGACAAGTTTAATAAGACGGAATACTTTCGCTCGCTCCACAGCGACTTTTGTGAAAAAATCTAATATCCATTCACCGCCCTCGACAACGAAATTACGCTGTCATTCCACCGTCCTGATTACTTTTGTGGCACTTGAAAACTTCATCAGCAGCTAATGAATTTGAACGAGAAACTAATTACACGCTTAAATAAACTTATTATGCATCAATCGCTCCATAAGAAGCCGGCTAAAAGTAAGAGGCGCCGTAATTAGATTTATTCGCTCTTTCTTGCATCACAAGTTCCTATGTACTTTTCGCTACACAAAATTCAAAAAGAAATTGCCCAACCAGCTTAACTTGACAGTCAAAGCTTACGGAACACGTTTCCTCCTATAAACCTGTAAAGCATTCTATATACCCAACCATTGTGAATTTTTCACTCATCAGCAACCTCCAGTTCAGCATATAATATACAGCAATTTAGGGTTTAAAATACATAAAAATTTTTTAGTCCGACACCTGTCTTTTGATGAAGGTATGGACGCGGAATGTTTTCCGAGATACGCCACTCATTCTGCCAGCTTAAAAACAACTTTCACATCCGATATTATTTTCTGATTTTCCGGAAATGGCAAAATCTTCGTACCCTCAGTTAAACACTAATGTTCCAGTCTCCTACAAATATATATTACTCGGACGGGCATTTTGAACCAAATATATATTTAATCCTATAGTCGACTAAAAAATTCCATATGCCAAATATTGGCCAAAGCAACTTGTACTTTATGGCTGGAGCACCGCGACTTTCTTGTAACTTTTGTACGATGATGTACTTATGTTGTGTTATGTTTGTCCAAGGGAAAAGGCTGTCGGGTATTCGGAGGATAAGTGTGTGCTTTCTTCACATGTTTCCGAGTCAGAGGCTATGATCCATCGAAAATTGCCGTGTTGTTGGTTATGATTGTAGCAAGTGGCTAGCCGCGCTTATGTTGGGCGGAGGCAGGGGAGTTTAAGTGATTTTCGCTTATCGCCTCTTCCCAAGCCTCGGGAACGTCCCTGTCCTCTTCCGATATTCCACTCGTTTCTTGGACCATGTACATGAAAAATGTCCTAAAAGAATGCATAAAACTTCCACCTCAAGAAGGATTACTCCATCGGGCTCTTGCACAGTTCCGATAAATCCTCCCACCCAACAACATGATCCACTTTTTAAACTCGTCCAATTCACATTTCCCGCCACACCAGTCGCTTTCACCCTTCTAATCATCCCGCCTCAGCCTCTGTCTTGTGTCCTTCTGACCACTCGGCCTCTTTCTCCTCCTTTCTTTATGTAACTGCCACATTATCGTAACCAATGTCCACGAAAAACAATCTCAGAGCCACCCGGATATATTTGCAATCAAACAGGGATCATCCACAATATTAACATGCTATACAAGTTGGGTCAACTTTTGAAAAGTTGACGACGCGACATCTCTCAAGAATATTGAGGATTACCCGGAATTGGATCCCAGTTAAATGAACCTTCATGTTTATGCACAACACTTGAATAAGTATTGGCACACTTGAAGCTTATTGATGAATTTTCAAAGTTTCAGCGCCCTAAGCTGCAGCGTGCACTCGCGAGATAGGTCTCCGAACAAGCGCTTCTTGTCCCCACAAGTAGTCGGGCAATTTAGGTTAATCGCTCAGCAGCGCATAAATACACAAGAGGACGCGCGGTTTGTTTAAATTTAATAGACAGTCTTAAGAAGCCATGAATCACAAATTCGCTCCGTTGCTCAATCCCATTATGTCTTTTTTCGTCTGGCTCGCTTTAAACTGATAACCAAGCAAAGTGTTTGCCGTCTTCAACCAGCTTCCACCATACCAGCGCTATCGTCTCAACTTTTCAAAAATTCAAGTAAACCATATTGATTTTGATGGAGCTGCAGATTGATTGCGCTCTTTGGCGCTTTTAGCCAGCCTGCCAAAAAAGTCAAACATATGTTTAGAGACTCAGTCAGCGCTGGAATATTGCTCGTTGAAACTTGAAAAGCTCTTCCAAGGTTGAAAGGTGCGTATATTTGATATTTACAAGTTACATTGAAAGGTGAATTGGCATGTGCATTAACCAGCTCTCTTAAATGCCAGCTCGTTTTCCATAGTTCTTATCAACTTTGATAATCTGTAAGCTGTATTCGAGTTCCAATGTCACTTTGCACCTTCGCTAATAGTTCAAGTGCATCGCATGATAATGCGAGACGATTGTGATGAATATTTAGATAGCACCTGATACCTCAAACCTCCTTCGTTCCGATACTCTCTTACGCCTTCCAGCCAGTCGCTAAACCAAACCACCTCAATCTCGCCTATCTCTCCAGTTAGTAATTAACCTTGGCTACTTACTACCTTGCGTAACACGTGTGCAGCTCTTAAAATTAAAGCCTTTTGCTGTCGAGCCAGCTTCATTCCATTCTTTAACACCGAAATCACATGTGAGCAATTTGTTTCTTTTCGACCTCTGACCTTCGCAGTTCAGGCTCAATTTTGTAACTGCAGATCCTAAAATGCATACTTTGGGAGTCTTTGCGGTATGCACTTGAACATTGGACGCTTTTACTTTGATGCCTCTTTACTCGAGTGAGCTCCAGACAAGAAACCCTGAGGCGTCCTCTCGCTTCAAATTACATGTAAGACCACGAGAGAAATCTAAAGGCGTCTGATTTCCCCACTGGGTCCGATTCTTCAACGTTTTCTCCGCGTTTCTTTCCCTCTCGCTTTTCTTTGGCAGTATAAATTATCCAGCCAGCCTTTGTTTTCTTCTCCTCCCACCAAAGAAACTTTATGAATTTTGGCATTTATTCTGACCCTCGAATACACATAACAAACACATAGTGGGATCAAAGAAGACTGCTTGTTAGATTCATAAGCAGCCGTTGATCCTGATATATACTTGAATCGACTTAAGAATGTGGTTCTGCATCGACATGTCGAAATCTTGACTCTCTTCTCGACACAATGTTGCCAAGTCACATTAGTGTCAGAGTCACACGGTCCATTGGTTTCCTCGGCATTTTGACGTATTCAGGATTCACGTGTTATATTTATGCTGAAATCTAGCAAGTATTTTAACTGTTTCTGTTAGACGAGTAGAGGCTGACATGACATGTGGCGGTGTCTGGCGAGCTTATCGGATCTGCCTCGAACTGGGCTGGGAGCGTTGTGGAGTGTTGGAGGAGGAAGGAATCACTCCCTGATCCCACTTGAGAGACGCTCAACTTCCTTGGCTTTAATTTTGACAAGTTAAGATTGATCTGCAGTAGGAAGGACTTGCTCCGATTACGCCGACATCATAAGAACAGTCTTAATGGAAGCCGCATAATATAATATCTCCTTTTCTCAAACTTACACACGCCAATCCCACCCAATCACTTCAACCACCATAATTTACTCAACTAATCTTCATCTGCCAAAAATATGTAAGTCTGCTAACCACAAAACTTTCATTAAAATATTTTTGGTCCATCCCCTTGACCTGTGCATTTTTAACCGATATCTCACACAGACAGTCAGATATCTTGAAAGAAGAGGAGCAGATTGACCATATGGGCACTTGTGTCCGGATTGAGGCGCTTTGAGCCAACTGCCAAGTTAAGTTCATTACAAAGATACACACTCATATATATAGTTTGGAGAGATAAACTTTTGTATCCGCCGTTAGTGGAGTCGTTGGAGGTCTGATAACCGCTTTGTCCTCTTATAAAATCTCGCCTTAATGTTAAGAGAGATCCGGAGATAAGCTCAACTTCTCGGCTCTGATAAAACGGAGTGCATGTATTAAATGGGCTGGAGCCCGGAGGAACGTCGGCAGTGGCCATGGAGGAATTTCTTCTTGTTTTCCGAATCAGTCATTCCGAGGAGTGTGGGGCAGGACAGGATAGAAAGTTGAACGGAAGCCGGCGACTTGTATCTTTTAGTGTATGTAGTGAATAGTGAGAATGTGAAAGAAGGCGGCAAAATAAGAAGGAAAAAGGGATATGAAATGAAGAAAGAGAGGAAAGACAAGGACGGAGAAGAAGAAGAAGAAGAAGAAGCAGTCAATGATGCATTACTTTTGTGGTTGGTCTAAGGCTGGCTGGTGGGCTAAGTAAGTAAGAAAGATGCTGGAAGAACATGTGATAAGGAGAGGAACTGGTTGAAGAAACTGGAGAAAGATAATGCGAAATCCAAAATAACTTGGGATCCCTTAATGGCACGTCATTATCCTGCATAGTAATCAGCCTGCCACATTTCACTTTGACAGATAAAAATAATAAATCACCGATACTTCTCTCATATCTCTCTCACTTCTTTTGTGCCAAACTCCTCCTCGCTACTTCTTTTCCATCTCCGCCGCCACCAGCAGCCTCTTTCCCTTTTCCCAACGCTTTTTCTTGCCCAGCCAGCCACACTTTAACACACTTTCTTACTTAGATTTCCATCCAATACAAACAGCAGCAAAGTCGGCAATCCTTCCACAGATGCCCACCACGTCAAACTTTCCTACCGCCAACAAAAAGACATTTCTTTCTCTTTGTCTCCCTTCACCCCTGCATATTTTGCGTCCGGGCAAACACGTCTTCTCCCACTAAAAAAGCACACAATCTCACCGTCCAAGCTACTTGGCAATCATCTTCTGCCTCATCGTCAGCATCATCATCAGCATCGCTTTCTTTCTTTTTCCTTTCTCCGTCAATGATACACGATGAAGAGGGAGCCACTTATGTACGCACAATTACCCAATCCACCTGCGCTTAATGCTCACTAATTTTACCGTTAGCGCTGCTCCATCGGAGAAAGTCTCCGTCGGATGCCTTTTACATTACACAACTAACGCCTTTTTAACTTTTTACCTTTTCACAGCCATCACAACCAGCTTTTTCATCCTCGATTTTTCTCCCTCAGCACCGCATTATGTGTCGGAGGATGATAAAAATCCACTTTGCAACGTTCAATTGACGATAACTGTGGAAAACTTGGCCTTATTACAGGGCTTTGATGACTCGCAGGTATAATTGGAGTGTTTAGTCAACTGCAACCTTGGTCTGGTCTGGTACAGTCATTCTGTTGAAGCTATAGCGTTCCTTATCTGGCTTGGAAAGAAAGCTTGAAATATACATGGAGAAGTCAGAGTCATGTTATATGGGTACGAGAAACGTCTTGGAGACGAGATCAGCCATCTGTAGATGGAATCTGCTGACAAGAAAACTCAATGTGTAGATGGAAGTAGTGCGATAAGGGGCTCTGCTCCTTCCTTTCCTGCGACCGAGAACTCTTGTTGTGGAGCCAGCAAGAAGGAACCCGGGCCCACTGCAGTCATCCACTTGTTAGTACTTCGCTCGCTACACGGAATCATCCAACAACACACGGCTGTCTCCTTCTGCCTCGGATTAATCAAGATTCTTATCGCCTCCATATTCCATTCCAGATCAAATCTTGATAAACAAAATCGTTCCTCTCGCATTACTCCTTCAAACATTTCCTTCCCAGCCGTATAACCTCACAGCCTTTCTCTATGTACACAACGTCGAACCACATTTATCGTGTACTTGCCTCCATTACAAACCGTCCACGACCCCAACGACATCCAGTTCAACGCTATCACCCTTCACCCGACTCCACACTAACGTTGTCTTTTCCCTCCTCCGACTTGTATTTACCCGAAATATGTGCATTTCTTGACATTGTCTTTTCTGCAAACTATAATTATACATAGCCACGTCCCCAACAATGGTCCCAAAAAATACACGTGAGCAACTTGTTCCTTATCAGGAGCCTTTAATCGTTGAATATCATCTGTAACCTTCGCCCGCTATGCGCTATCACGATCTGCTCCACAATTCGATTACCTTTTCGATACATTCCTATATTCCTTCGTATTGACCTTGTCGTGGAGTCGAGTTGTTGGAATATAGTCAACTTGTACATGGTTTCTTGAGACATGCAGTAACACACATCAAGAACATTCTTCGTGTTCTCTTCTCAACTCAAGTCTGTCTCAAATCGATGCATATCGCTGCCAGGTTGGCTTGAGCGCTCGGAACGCCGCCGTCGTCGTACACTTACGAAGCAGCGACTCTTATCTTTCTCTTATCTTATCGCGTATCAGCTTTTCCTCTTCTTCTTCCATTCTTCTTTTGTTGCATGTAATTCCCCCTGTCGTTCCCCGTCCACGTTCATCAAAAGCCTCTTCTTGCTACAACCAAGACTGCCCTTGTTCTTGCTTCCATATCGTATCCAAAAGTCACAACTTACACCAACTACATGTGACCAAGTCGGCAAAACACATGTGTATCATCCATTTCGACGTGTACCACAAACAATCAGTCCGACCTTTCCATACTTCGTTTTTACCCCAACCGAATTTCAACCCACGTACTTTCCAAAATATAATTGTCAACTTGGATATATGCTTATGCAGGTGGCGAGTGCATGTGGACGACACTCCTCGGCGTAATTTCCATCCGAAAGCTTCTGATAACAAAGACACTTTTCACCCGAATCAATGTGTATATATTTTACCGGTGAAAGCCAGTTATCGCAGAAAAGTCGCGAAAGGTGCTCAAGATAGGGCCGCGTCTCCCCTTCTTTCACCCGAATTCATATTCCTTGTTTCCAATACCGAACACCAACCAACACAAAGGCGCTTCCAGATATACACAGATAGCCAGATCTCGCTCCAACGCTCCGTTAACGCTCCATTCGATTCCATCTCATGTAATTCGCATCAAAGTTGACGAAACTGGTGATGAAGGCGAGCGAGTGTTTGGTGGAGCAGGCGGCGTCGTAACATGGCGACTTCTTGTGCAAGGCCCGATACTGTGCCACAACCAACTTTTTTCGCCTTATCTGTTTCGCATCCGGTTCCGATCTCGTCGAGAATCTAAACGACACTTTTACTATGTACACAGGCCCGCAGAAGAGCCGTATTATTTAGAGCTACGAAGGAGCGAGTTGGGCTCAAGCTGTACTAACAGCAATCCACCACCAACCAGCATGGCAAGGCAGCAGCAGGAGCGTCGCCGTCAGAACCCGGCAGCTTAATATTTCTTTTCCTGATAACGTTCCACCCAGATTACGATAACTCGTTATAGGAGTGAAACCCAGATAAACGAGTCAGGACGAGCGTCCTAACTCACATAAAACGCGGCCCTTATCGCGCCTTTCCTACCCTTCGACTTTTGCACCTGAGCAAAGCATATATATATCCTTGTTCTTTCTCCTGAGAGGAGTCTTCTTAGCTTACACAAATCCAAGGAGCCGTGCATCGACTGTCATTGTCATCCATCAGCGCCTCAACTTTGCAATCAAGTTTTGCTTTCTCCGGAGCGCGGGAAAAGAGACGCTGTTGAGGTGAGAGTAAATTGTTCATGTGGTTTGAGAGAAATGTGGCAAGTGGTGTAAAAACATGTTTTGTTCATAGCGTCGGAATGTAATGGGCTGTTATGCATTGTTAGATGGCAAGTCTGCGTTCGGTTTAACGCTGGGAGGGCATGGCAGTTTGTGATTGTGACTAGAAAGAGGCAGAGAAAAGAATAAGCGAGAAGCGTCGTGGAGGAGAGGAAAGTGAGCTATGCTGTAGTACACGTATGCCGTGGTGTCGGAGTGGGTTGCTCCTTATCAGCTCACTTCTGTTTGGCTCCGAGTCGGATGGATATTAAGATATTCTAATGACTTGTGTGATAAGGAAAAGCCTGCAAAATAAAGATAAATTGAAGATAGCGCTCCTATTGGATTCATGATAAAAGCTTGGTCTGGAAAGGAGAGATAACACCCCGTTACCAGATACCAACAGCCCAACAACCAACAACCAAACATACTTTCAGTCACAAAACCCCACCACTTTCCTTCCTCCGAATACTCAACAAGCAAAGCAACGAGACCCGCGTATCACAATCACTAGTCACTACCAACGATACAAACAATATCGCCAACAACTCCCTTGTCATCCACCAACATTGAACATGTATGACGCCACATTGCAAGTCTAACTAAATATACCAGAAGCAGAAGCCCTTTTCTCCCTTTTATCGGCTCCCCCTCTCCAATCCAGATTCGCCAAGATAACAACCTTCATCTGACCCTTATCATCCTGTCTCCAACATGAGACTTTCTACTACAAAAACCCAACTTTAAAAACATTGGTCATTACAACCTTTTCAAATTCCATTTGAGACCTTCCTCACAGTATCGTCTATAGCTGCAAACGCTTCTCATTTGCGAATCTCGTATATCAATCTGCGAATTTTGCGAATCGGCCGACCTTTCTGCGAGGTTCACAATAAGGTTCTGTACTTGTACAGTATTTACTATTTACCGCATATGTGCCCATCTCATCGATCATTTCGACTTTTTATTATTTCAACTACATGTATGGAAACAAACAATGATGTGAATCTCGACTTGTCGGAACGACCATGTACTTTCAAGTCTGGAATCCTTTCAACAAGTTCCAAAAGAGTCAAGACCGTGTAGCAGGTTAAAAATGAGAAGAAAAGCGACTTTTGAGTGAGGTAGGAAGGAGCCGTGGAAATAGTAAGGCGGTTTCGGATCATCAAATCAGTCAAATCTGTTTACTATCTATTGTGAGCCTTCAATTTCACACAAAACACAACAATGGAACCACCTCGTCCGCGTCCATAACAATTCACTCATCACCGTCACCAGCCCATTTCATCAGGTTAAATGGTCTCAAACCGGTTTTTTCCATCAACATCATCATCACCTCCGACTTCGACTTCGACCTGATACCTTGCTGACATATTCTCTTTTTATTTTATCGCATCCCACCGACTCATTTTCTTATTCCGTCTCTTCAATCACTACATTTTATCTACACCACAGTTTCTTCTTCTTCTTCGCCAGTTTACAGATTCCAGATCCTTCTTTTCCTATCACAACTTTTCTAGCGCTATCGTTGCCTTGCATCAAAAGTCCTTCTTCGTCCCACCACCGATCGCACTCTTTATCTTCCCACTAGAGCCATTCAGTCAGTCAGTTGTATATTTCTTCTTCTATTCTTCCACCACCACAAGACATAATCTCAAAGATTGCCTCCATTTCCAAGTCGTCCTCGCAAACGTCAAACTGTTTTAGTTTCCATTTCCCAGATTAGCCAAACAACAAACCATCCCATCATCCACAAATCCCCAGCTCACTTGATCTCTCCTCATGTAAATCACAAGCTTCGTCTTTAGGTGTTTCGAGCGATAGTGGCAGCTAGTGAAGCTGAATCAGACAGGAGAAGAAGAAGAAGGGCGTTCTTTCTTTGAACGGCTATCAGGACGTCAACTTCCGAAACGATAATCATGCGAATTCGAGGTTCGAGATGGAATCGAGAACCTCTTATATCTTCAGCCAAAAGTACCAAAAGGTGTCTGACTGCCTGAGAGTGAGCTCGTGCAAACAGGTTCACGATAATAATTCCCCAATGAAAATGTACAGTTCAAATGGAGAGATAGCGAGAATGGGGCTTAACAGCCGAGTAGTGTCCATTAACGCCATCACATTCCAATTATCCGCATCAGATAGATTCGTCATGTCAGCAGGACTCGGACGACCTCTTGTTAGCATATGCCCAGATTATTAGCAGGTTCTTCATCCAATAAACATTATTTCAATCCTTATAATACAAAAACGTCATCTTGGTTTCCGCCGTTCCAAGACTAGCAAGCAATCATCATCTCTCGTCTCACCTGTCAACGATACGTCTTTCGTATCCAAAAGCCGAGAATCAAGCCAGTGACAAATATCTCCGTGCCGGCCTAATTTGACATTATTTCATGTAAAAGTGCCCATTACGTATGCCTCCTTTAATGGCCTCACAACAACATTCTTTCATTTCCTTGTCTGACCTGCATTTGTCTTTTCCCTTGTCGCCTGCCCACTCTCACTAATCATTCACTTCAACAGCTCGTCTTCCCATTTTCAACGCTCCTGCATTATCCCGATCCGGCTCAGTCAGCTCATCCTCACTGATTCAACAATTGATTGTAACGCAAAAGTTTCTTGAAAAGTCTTGGCTTTTCGGCGCTATTCCGTTTATTGCACAATACTGCAAATTAAATTCCAAAAGTTATGTATTGAGTCATTTGAGAACATAATTCGTTCAAACACCAAAATTGCACGTGTATAGTAACATTAGCTCGCAACACAGATGCATACCTGGCCAAACATGGAATATCGACGACATAAGCAGCCCTCGGTGAAAGTACTCCTGTTCTAACACACCTTGGCTTACACAAAACTTTTCTCTTTTCCAAAGGTAGCTTTATGCTCTGTAGGAGCTCCAAAAATAATCGTTTGCCATGTATCATCAGTTTGTACAATTTATTTGGAAATATAGCGCAAAGCTACTTTCGTCCAAACCTGGTAGTTTGGAATAGTTGCCTGTATATACGTATTGGCGTAATTTCGAGGAATCGCCAACACACTTTTAATTGGTAGGTGCTGCTCAAACAGGGGATAAACCCAAACCCAAATAATAATCAGCAAACACTGTTAACATGTAAAGATTCTCTTGTTGATTTTCGCAAATTTGATGGATACGTGGGAAATGTTGTTTGACTATAAAACTGACTGAAGCTCCCCTCGGTGGTGGGGGAAAGTTGACATGCATTTCGCATGCTACAAAAAGAACAGCGTAACGCCGTCCACCTTGCAACTTGATGTATTTTTAAACTTGTTTAAAACGGAGCTATCGGCGGATCGACAGTGAAAGGCAGCTATAGCAAGGTTTGGACGATGAGAGAAATCTACGTGTGCTGTCAGGGAATATTTAATGAGTTGGACATGTAACTCAGGCCGGACATTGGAGCGATGAATGCTCCATGAGCCGCTTTCATGTCGAATCGAAATCAATTATGTCAATATTCCTCATCGTTCACAAAATTCTATCCTTTTCTCTGCTGATATCAGATTATGAGAGTCAAGTCTGGTGGGAGTTGGACTTGATGAGCATATCATCATCTCCCATTAAATATTCACGTACCGTCACAATTTTCAAACTTTGACTACCTCCGCTTTCCATAAGCGTATTTACCGATCCTTATAGTTGGCTCGCTCCTAAATTCAAGGCTATTTCATATCTAATGGCATCGTTTATAAGCATCAATAATTCCAAGTATCACAAGAACCGGCAATGTGTATCTCTTCTCTTTCTACCAACTTTCCTTATGTCCTTTTATGCATTCCTGGAGAAAGCTAATTATTTTTCCACGATACCGATCCATATAGCCTTTCATGTTCCGACAGCGACGTATATATATATATATGCCCCGAGCTCAATTTCCCTCATTTCGGAAACTCCACACTTTTATCGAACCACGTCAAAAACAAAAACAACGCAACTTTCTTTGTTTTACAAAATTTACTTTTTAGCTGTCTTTTTCCCTCGGCCCGTCCTCGTCTATATGGCAATTTTGATAATGTCACTTTTCTTCTTCCCAAACGTCGACTTCTTCCACTGACACTTTTAAGGACTCAACTGATTGTCAGCTTCAAAAGTCGTTTCCGGTTCACTCCGCCCCCTGTCGTCGACACTTTCTCCCGTCCATCCAACATTCTCAGTCAGTCAGAAAATACAACGCAAGTAATGAATATATTGACCAAAAATTAAGAGCACAAGGTCTTTTAGCTAATATTGATTCACACGTAACTCAACATTGCTGAAACACCAACACCAACACCACTTAACCTGTCACAACCAACCGTAATGAAAATTTAGACCAAAAGTTGCAATTACGGCAGTGTGAAATCGTTTCGACAGATTGACAGATAAATTGTCACCCAGCAATCTATCAAGTAGATATTTCCAACTTTCCAATGGAGTTTTAACGCTGCTATCGGACCCGCATATACAATATAACTGTAGGTTTCGTAGCAATATAATTTTGGCATTTTCACTCAAAATTATTAGGTGGCCGTAAAATTACCCAGCGTATAGCAAAATCCTAGATAAAACCCCTTGCTGATATTTTTAAATTTTGTTACAATGACGTGTTTGTGTTGTATTTGCAGGGGATGGGACTTCGAAAGAGGGCGAAGAGGAAGGTGGACAGGAGCCGCTCAAGGTTGAAAATGACGAGGACGCAACTTCACAAGTCCACAATGAAAATGACGAGTCAGGTGAGCAAGACGAAGGCCGCGAGTCCGCGGAAGGAGGACCATCCAGTCCAGACCCGGGCAGAGGTTCAGTCCCAGAGTCGAGGAGCAAACGTGAAGGTGTCAAAGTCAAGAGGTCGCCGTCATCCCGAAGTCAAACACCAACAAATTTTGAGAATTCGCCTGAATCCTCAACAAATGCCCACGACGACAAGTCTCCTGAACGAGCGCCTTCCAGTAGAAGCGTTTCAACATCTTCAGCGCCTCCAATTTCAGAAGCGGAAAGATTGCACGGCGATCTCAAGAGCGCACTGATGGCGCCTGAAGCGTTACTCCAGTCGACAGGCCTTCCTTACCTCGATTTGTTACCTCCAGGAGTCAGAAACGGTAAGTTATATTTATCTGTCGAATGTCCAATCGCCGGTTCCAGTCAGCTTTTCAACCTACCTTAAAATTACAGAAGCTGCCCGCTTATTCTTCATGCCACCGATGATGCCAGGTGATGCAAGTCAAGGAGCTGCGCTGACATCGACCCTTTCCAAGTCCAGACAACCGAAACCCCCAGTTCAACCTCTTGGGGAAGGTAACTTCAAATTATTTAGTTTCTGTAAATCAAACCAAAACCAGTTACTATAATTTCTCAATTTCCACAGGTGGTCCTGCAACGTACGAGTGCGAACCATGTAACATCACATTCACCGCTAGACGAACCCTAGAAGCACATCAAACCTACTATTGTGCATTTCGGAACCAAGCAGGTTAGCATTCGATATCTGCGAAGCATTGCTCAACATTCCTAAAGATGCCGAATCTAAATTCCTTTCTTTGAATTCCAGGAAAAGTTGTCAAGGGAGAAACCGATAAATCTGATACCGATAGAGAAACTCCTGGGAGCTTGCGAAGCGGTGGCGGTAAACGGCGCGAGAGGTGCGAGAGTTCGGGCGAAGATCTTGCAGACACGGAAGATAACAATTCCAACACGGCATCAGAAAGCGGCTTGAAGGCAATCAAGACGGAAGGGCTTTACAACTGCCTCAAATGTCCTTACACATCAGACAAAAAGACTAGTTTAAATCGCCATATGCGGATACACGCCGAGACTCCCGTCGACCAGATCGATGTGCCAAACGTTCCACCAAACGAGCTTTCAGGCTCAGAAGCCTCTTTCGGATCCAGGCAAGAAAAGCGTGGAGAGCCTATCACTGCAGCCGACCGATACTGCAAAGACTGCGAAATTCAGTTCTCAAGCATCAAGGTATTCCGTGTTCACAAGCAGTACTACTGCAGTACACGACACGTTCTCAAAGCCCAGCAAATGGCCGCTGCAGGTGTCATGCCTTCAGAGAGTCCTCCAGCACTCCCAACCAAGAGGTTTTCTGTTCCCAACATTGAACTTCAGAAGCCTCTAAGGGTCACCGTCACAGGCTCGCCTCTGGGACCCGAAGGACCTTCTTCTCAAGCTTCGTCGACTGCAGCGACCCCTAGCGGCGGATCTCGACCCTATGTTGTTCTCCCTACAAACCCCGTCATTATTATACCTTATTCATTTTTGCAAGGTGCAAGTATGCTTCCCGGAAACTCTTTGCCAGCCCAAAACGCCCTCGTCGTCCTACCCAACGGTTCGGTGCAATGCTTGCCTGGCACTGGTGCAGCCGGACCTCCGGTTTTACCCGTCCCATTGACATCGCCATCGCCACACACTTTAGCCGCCATCATGCTCGGCTCTCTACATGCGGGAAATCCTCAACATGGATTGCCCGGCTTTTCTCCTCTTGTCGGCGACGTCAAAGACACCTTCAAAGGCATTCGTCTCCCTGGTCCACTGTCCATGACTTCAATGTCACGCCACGCGTCTGAAGAGTCCCTCAACGGTGTCCACGATCCTAGCCAAAGTCTACAACCGCCAACACTCGAGTCGCCCACAGGACGTGTCAAGCAACTGTTATCTCATGGCGAACTCCAACAACCAGCCATCGACTTGTCCATTCGGACTACTTCAACTGGTGACCTCTCCAAGCATGAAGAAAAATTGAGGGCCAAGCTGCACATGAGCAGCTCATATCCATCAGATGAACACTTGTCAGCGGACAGCGAAAACGGAAGTGAGAAGAGGCTACCCCATTTGTCCTCTACCCCAGTCAGTAGCGCTTGTTCAAGTCCACCTCCAACATCCGATCAACATCACCATCCTCTCAATGGGTTTTCAGACAGAAGTCGAAGTCCCATGCAACAGCCGGAATTTTTAGGTCGCAAGGCTTCCGGTTCAGGTGGGTCTGCAGGAAAGCGAACTCCGGACAACAGCAGCGGATCTTCTTCTGCAACTTCCAAAGGATCCAACAAGATGAATGCTGCCAACAATGTTTCTGCCAAGCTTCCAGGTGGAGCTACGCTGACACGCGCTGGTACTAGTCATAGCCTTGCTGACCTGCTGCTCGCTGGTGCTGGAGACCTCAACGAACTATCTCGTCAACAAGCCCTTCAGGCTTCTTTATCACCCCCAGCAGGTCACCCTCAACTGCTGAGCGCTCTAAACTCTGACCTGGCTCTACGACTACTGGACCCAACCTACATTGCTTCTCTGCAGCAACTTCACGCTCAAAAGTTACTTCAACAGCAACAGCAAATTCCCCATGTCCAAGCGTCACAGCAAGGAGGAGTCAAAATTGGCATTTCCAAATGCTACGAATGTGACATAGTCTTTTTCAAATACGACAATTACCTGGTGCACAAGGAACATTATTGCGCCGCCACCCGAAATTCCCAAAGCAGTCCAGCTGCCCCTCAACCAGCAAACCATGTCAAAAAGGGTCAAAATCAAAACTCTTCTGGTCAAGATCAACAGCACAAGCGTCCCGTTTCCTCTCCAGTCAATTCTTCTTCTCCCAAGAGCGAAATCAACAGCGTTTCTTCGCCTGCTCCTCAACGAACCTCTTCTTCACAGCAATCAAGAAAACATTCGGACGACGGGTTAGGATCTGAAGACATCAAAATCAGAATTCCGGCGTCTCCGTCTTCAGTAGAACAATCTCCAGTTGACCCATCAAACGCCAAAGAGTCAATTGAGTCTCCGAGCAAACGCAACGCCCAACTCGCCGATACAATACCTTGCAGATATTGTGGTATACGATTCAGTACCTTGGACACCCTTCAAACTCATGAAAAATTATACTGTCGCTTGAAAAACGTCGACGCTCAAGGGCCAGAAGTTGCATTCGTCACATCCAAGCGTACTTCTATTGCCGCTGAACCGGAAAATCACTCAAGTCTGACCGCCCCGTCGAAGCAGCCGCAAGGATACAAATGCCCCTGCTGCGAAGTCTACAGTCCTACGATGAGTGCCGCCCAGAAGCATCTCGAAACTCATTCGGGAATTCGGGCCTTCAAATGCCAAGTTTGTGGCTACCGGGGCAACACGTTAAGAGGGATGCGGTCTCATATCAAGGTTCATTTCAATCCCCACGACCCAGACCTTCAAGAGGCAGACTTCATCGCATGTATAGCAGCCGCTAATGATAACGAAAATTGCATATCTGCTCCAGCTCCTCACCAAAATTCCACTTCATTCAATCAGAAATCCGGTGAACACGATCGAAATTACGAGGGAATTTTAGCCGAGAAACCAGAAGTGGAAGCCAAACGCCGACGAGTATCGGAGCCTGAAACGAGAAAAGGTCAGAATCACGTAGGTATGTCCTCTAGCTGAAAATGTTAATAACTCGTGAAAACTAACCAATTTTGATAATCAAAGTCTAATTCGTATCTTTGGTTCAGCAGTTCCATCGACCCTGCTAGCGAAGGAAATGTGGTCGGCAATCTAACTTGGTTTTCCATTCCATCGAACGACTTGAACTGCCTTGGCTAGAACCAAACAACTTCGCTCCTGATGAGACCAAGTCACTTGTAGAAGCTAGAGCGCGACAATCCCTTCAACTATAGAGTCATCAGCTCACGTGATGCATATTCACTGACGCAACATCAATTTTAACTATAAAATATCAAAATTCTGTGTATAAAAATTCCAAATCTAGTCTTGTGAGAGGGTTGAATGCGTGGAACGGAACGTGCGTTATTAGTTTGTATCCATGTTTTGGAATAGCTGTTACGGCAGTTTGATCAAAGAATGTTGTTGGCAATCAGTTGTATACGCTTCGTTAACCTTATTGTTGGTAACATTTTAATTAATCAAGTTTCTCTCGCACATGCGTCTTATGCTGTTGTATCAGTTTGTACAATTTTAGACTTTTCAGAAAATGAAAGCTGGCTTATCAAAGTTACTTTAGTCTGCGATCCCAGTGCAATATCCGTTTAGAGTTACCATTCAACGTCGGCGTCACCAAACTTTTCATTTTCCAGGTGTAGAAAACCCTAAGCTTGTCATGTTCCACAAAGCTGCAGTTCTGCCAAACCAAAATACAACGTACAAAGGAACCCTTGTTGATCACCACAACTTTATGCATTTTGGTACTACAACTAAATATACAAAAATTATTAGTGCAAGTCCTATAAGTAAGCTAAATGTTGAACTGTTAGACCTGTACACCTTAGGAGACTCTTTTAGGGTTTCTAATTTTCAAATAAATATCAATTGCCCTGTATGACGTCTTTGTTATCAACCTGATCAACCTGCACAGGCCCTACGAATTTGGCCCTTGAATTTCGTCATGACAAAGGAAGCTTTCTTTCAAAACGTTGCTAAAGCGTTTTTGTTGAGATGAGTCATAACGTAAAAAACAGAATCACGCTGTCACTGTTTTTGTGCAGCGTATGCACTGTACGTGGAGCAGTATGTTTCGCCCACCCATCGAATCGTCATCAGCTGCTTATTCACGCTCATGATGTAAACATTGACAAAGATGCAGTCAGGCACTCCGCGCTATAATATCGCACAACTTGTTCATACTTCGATGTTGACGTACATTACATGAATTGGTCAGTCATAGTCTCAAGGATATAATAATTATCGTGTTTTCGACCAGACCGCTAAAGCTGATAGACCATCCAACTTACTTTTCGACGTGCTTACAGATAGTCAACTCAGTCAGCCGCAAGATATCCGTCGTTTGAATCGACAATTTGTAAAATTTGTGTGTATGGTTTACCACCACATCAGTGTTGTCGACCTTCAATAGCAAGAATTAGAATTAAGGAACAACACTACAAAATAGCGTATTGGATTTCGAAATGGCCTATTATCCGCAAACTCCAGGATTGCCTGATAAACAGTTCCTCTACCGGATCTTTCAAGCGTAAGTTGTCGTCTACAACTGTAGCTCTCATTTCGTGTTTAGTCAAGTTAATTCATCTTAGATTTCCTTTTTTGTAGAGTTGATCGTGATCGAAGTGGAGCCATCAATGCGAACGAACTACAGTCTGCCCTTTCAAATGGAACTTTTGCGCCTTTCAATCCTGAAACATGCCGCTTGATGATAGGTTGGTCATACGTACTTCTAAAGTTGAAAGTAGTTAACGTATTTTTAAAGCATGAAAGATAATTAAACTAATGGTGAATCATGGGTTTGTAGGCATGTTTGATCGCAACAATTCAGGCACAATCGACCTGGACGAATTCGGTGCCTTGTGGAAGTACGTGACTGATTGGCAAGCTTGCTTCCGCTCTTTTGACCGGGACAACTCAGGAACAATCGACCGACAAGAACTCCAGACTGCGTTGACCAGCTTTGGCTACCGACTGAACCCTTCCACCATAGACATGCTAGTGAAAAAGTTTGATAGAATCGGACAAGGCTTTGTTGCTTTTGACGATTTCATCCAATGCTGCATTGCACTCCATGTAAGTATCATGACATTGTTTGAGTGGAGTATTACACCTGTTTTGTTTAAACTAATCAGAATTTTGCATTTCAGACGTTGACAGCATCATTTCGGCAATTTGATACGGACCAAGACGGTGTCATCACAATTCACTACGAACAGTTCCTTCAGATGGTCATGGGGTTGAAAGTGTAATATTTCGAGCCCCATCTTTCCTAGACGTACATGAGAAAAAGTGAGGTTGTCTTCGTAACTGTATATTGAATCACACGTAATCTTCCTAGTAACGATCCAGTTATGGTGCTGCTGCTGCTCATTGTTCAAACACGGAAAGAATAATGCGCTACTATTGAACCCTCAATGATACATGAACTTGCAAATATATTACCTGATAAAGATGAAATCTATTGATGGCCAAATAAACGAGATCAATAGCAATAAATTTAATCAAGAACTTGGAACTTTGTTACTTTTCAGTCCTTCGGAATTTTTGAAACTACTATATTAGAGTAACAACAGCTAGAAAACCTAGAACAAACAGTACGCGTAGAACTTCTCAACTATGTAACTCACAGACAATTGTTGAACCTGCAAATACAATCAAAAGAAAAATGAACCCTAGTGCACAAGAACTATGCAGTGACTCGGGAGGCAAGTGACATACAATAATCGTAAAAGACATTACATTCATGAACAGTACTTTTACTTGAACATCTTAAGTATTAGCGAGGCCTAGACTTTCCCATCTCTGCTAGTCTTCTGTCACGCTCCATCATTTTTCTTCGCCGCAGTTCCTCCTTTTCGGCAATCTGATCGAAAGTCGCAGACATTAGCATGGAACTTACTTTAAGCGCATTTAATAATATCCATCAATTCATGTAACGTAGTTACCTGTTGCTGAGTTAAAGGAAGCCAGTACAAGCAGGGAGTTGTTGTGGTTTTTCTGAAAAGTTCATCCAGGGCTTTCGAATGTTTCTCTTCCTTCCGGGAATCCCGTCGCGAATCTACATCAAACAGACAATGTAACGATTGCTAATTGAAGAAAAAGAATTACACAGCACATGCAGTTCATACCGTGATGAGGTGAACGTCTACCCGCAGGTGATGCGGACTTCCTTGACCTCTTGCGTTCAATACTCGGTGATCTTCTCCGTCTAGCGGGAGACCTAGACCTTGAGCGCTTTACTACCATCTCACGCTTACCAATATCCCATTCTCTTACAAGCCTCGAATCCTACGAGCAAAAATTGGAATGTTAAGAACTACAAGTTTCAAGCATAGAGTACTAATCAAGCCACTTACATCTGTAGGTTTGCCTGATGTCTGTTCTTTCTCAGGAGCGAGCAGCTTTTCGATTTCTGCAACCGTACTGAAGTCTACATTTAGAGCTTTGGGGTTTGAGCTAGGCCACTTAATGCCGTGTAGAGCATTTCTTGTTTCCTCAGCTTCAGCAGCAGCAGTGAACTAGAAATACATGAAAATGATATGGCCTGATCAACACCAGTAGCTTATGATTGAACTACAACGATAACATGAGATACATACCTTTGCCAAACATTTGGATTTGATTTTATCAACCCAAATCTCCTGCACAGTACCGGTTCGCTGAAGCATGTCTTTCAACTGTGGCACAGTAAACGGCCTAGTCAAGTTCGTTATAGTAAGCACTTCCGTGATTGGGTTTCTTGGCGGCGAAAGCTCTTTCACCATATCCTCCTAAAATTGCATAATCGTCCACTATTAGCACGTCATTCTACGCAATGCATCGTCAGAATGACAATCTTAAATTTACCAAGGGCACTATGCTGATTTTTCGCTTTATTGGAGGTGAGATGCTACCAGAACCGATTTCTAAACTCGCACTAGGCGCCTCTACTGGCTGATGCTCAGGTTTAACGGCCTTTTCTTCAAGTCTAACTTCAGATTCCGCTAACGGTTTGACATCTGGGAAGAACGCCTGCAATTAAAAGTTTTTTATTAGCTTTCCTGTCTTGATGGTTCACCAATTAGCACGATTGGTACGCACCTGCAAAACCTGAGAAGTCACCAAAACAGGCTTCCTGTCTTCCCGTACCCATTTCCGTTCACGTTTCTCAACAGCAGTACACCTATTCTTCAATCGCAGGATTCGTCTACTCCACGTGAATTCTTCGTTACCAAGCTTTTGATCACTTTCATCATCTCCATAATCTAACGTATCTTCAACATCCATAGCGGTCTGTGGTACTGGACTAGCGCGTTTTGAAGTTGTTGCGATCTTGAATGGAGCATTCTCTTCATCCTGGGACCGTTGCATCTCAGGAACGGTACTCTTACCAGATGTTAATTTATCTGTCTTACCCTGTTGTCTTTTCCATTCCGCTCGATCCGGCTCGCCATCCGACCTATTATCATCATCTTCACTTTCATCCTGGGATCTCTCGCTCTTCTTCTGGTCAGCTGCTTCGAAGTCTTTCGTTTCCTCTGAGCTGATTTTAAGGTCAATATTACTACGATCATTCGAGCTCTCTTCCGCTGGTTCTTCTACTTTACTCGTTATTTGCACTGCCTCAGGCTCAGCACTACTTTCTCGACTGCGGTCTTCTGAACGAGAGGTTTCTTCGGCATCAGAAGGTTCGTCGTCGCTTTTATCACTACCTTCCGGGGATTTAGGTCGTTTTTCCGCATCAATGCTCGCAGGAGGAGACTTTTCAAGGTGCTGCTGTGTCACCTGCTCTGTGGGCACTTGCACATCTTCACCATTACTCTTATCTTCTTCAATTTCCGTTCCAGTTTTAGCATCATCAATTTTTTCCTCATGCTTGGCCGCTTTCTCTTCTTCTTCCTCCAAAATTGGTTCTTGTACCATCTCGGGCTTTTCAGGAGATGTTTGTGCTTCAGGAATCACATCAGCGGTCTTGTCCAGCTTTGTTTCGTCCGGCTCAGCATCAGCCTGCATACCATTCCTGGTACTGTCACTTGATTCCGTCACATCAATTGCGCTCGCAGTTTCTTGCCTCAATGGTGATGTCTGTTCCGGAGCAGACGGGGTTTCCGAAACCTCTGGTGCTGCAGTAGAACGAGCTTCGATCAATTTTTTCGCCGACTGGAACTGCTCCGCTTGAGACTCAAAATACTCTTTGAGGAACGGATTGCCTTCCGCCATTTTCTCATGTGCCTACAGATTTCGAAGATAGTATCAATGAATATTTCACAACAAAACACGAACTGTAGAAACTAGCACTAACACATACCGAAATGTTAGGTAGCTCTTCCTCATTTCCAGCCTCAGCAGCACTCTGTTCATATTTCAATAAATGCTGAAAAGCAAAAGAAAGAAAATTAAGCCCACAATTACAAATAAACTTGAGTAACCAATTGATGTCTATTTACTTGTCTCAACCGATCTGCTAGCTCTTTCTTCGTTCCGGATTTCGATAGCGATCGCTTTTCTAAAGCTTCCTTCAAGTCGACAACGCGAAGGGTGGAAAGAAGTTTCCCGTCAACTACGAGGTCTCGACCAGACATCTTGATTTGTCAGTTGACACTTCCACTTTAACTGATTTCGTCACTAAAGAATTCAGAAAATGGTTCACAGTTTTTCATAGCCAACAACGCCAACAAATAAAAAATATGACAACTTACGTCAAATGCAAAGTCTTGCAAATAACAACATTCTTCAGTCCAGCTTCATCGCGGACTTGTCTGTATCCCTGTGAATATGCCGGTTTGAACGCTAACCCTCAGTTTGACGAGCGAAAGACAATTTCACATTCACAACAAAGAGTTTGCTCACCAACTTCCGGTTTAAGTTTCAAAACAGGACTTTTGATCTCATAAATGAATTAATTTTGAAATATTAGCGGTTCAAAAATTGTATTTTGTGGACCGGAGCATGCTCTATTCCCACAAATCCAAAGGGATGTTTGCAAGTTAAGCGCCGAAGCCGACTCGAAGATGCCACCGATGCTCGAGCATAGAGAACTAATAACCAATAATATTTGCCGTATGTACGATAGTCCGTTACACCATTCAAATGTGCGTACGCCGTACATACTTACGTACATATGTAAATAAACCCGACTATAGGACAAGTTTATATACTGCATCCTAGCATAGTGGGTGGCTATAGGGGCGATGACAGAGCGTATGAATGAGAGAACAGGGACAGTCCACATATGATGCAAGATTGTAAATCCCGTATATATTTGTGTCTGTGCGTAAAACCTACTACAGGCTTTCCGCTTTTAAAACTCACGTCAGATCACACCAAGGGCCACGTAATGCAGTAGCGAATTCCATGATTGAACCAAATCAGTTTGATTGTTTTGGTCCAGCAAATTGCATTTCATCAAGCCAAGGATCGAGTAGTCTGGACTCCCAACTACAAACTCCAAGAATCAGTTCAAGGTGATTGATCGTTGGAAGCAAGTTTTAAAGTTCGGATCACAGCTGCACATGATAAATCCATTCGCAACCGGCAACACAGCAAAAGTAACTGTTTGTTTATTGAGATTGTGATCTTCTAGTTCCCAAATTGTCACAAATACTGGATCTAACCTAATCACCTTCCAGCAGTTCAAACCCTTACGATTGCATCCTGTAAATAGATAGTCGAAACAAAAGTGTCGTCGAAACCGGCTTGTGTCTTCTTTGAGGTATGTCCGTCATTTCAACAGAACTCAGCTGATGCACATCCTTTTTAGTAGTTTGCTAATTAACGTTTGTTTACTTTGTTTCCAGCTCATGTGTGATAATAGTAATTTGGTATCTACTCTTTGGCAAGGTCGCATAGAACCAACAATTTCAAAATGCAGCCAAGTGTTCCTCCTGCCTACCAGCCTAACATGCAAAATTACGAACACAACCGTCCACCGTCAAGTAATCAGCAGTACGTGTACTCTACGGCACCCGCAGATCCCCGGGGAACACATGGGCCTTTAAATCCAAACTACCCCAATTCTGGAGCCTCTTATTCAGCTGCGAATGTATCTAGTCCTGTAGGTGGGGCACTTCCTCCTAACCAAATGCGAAGTGGGCCTTCTGGGTCAAATGATTATCATCCGTATCAGCCAAATGTCGCACAGGTTAGTAGTAAAAACTACACGAGTGTGAGTTCGAGCTTAAAAAGTAAAAAAATAGACCTTGATGAAAGATATGATTTCTATTTGAAGGTGTCTCCTCAACCAGGCCAACCCGCGCTACCACCTCAGCCAGTTTATGGAAACCAGCATAATGTACAGTCGAATTCTGGCCACCCTTCCACAAACACTGCAAGCTACAATAATTTACCAAGTGCACAGTATCGCAACGCTGATACTTCTTCGGCGTACACTTCTGCACTTCAAGGTTCCGCAACCGTCAATGGGTACAACACGGCATCTTTAACGAATCAAATGAATCGAATGACTGTCACTAACCAAGGCTTCAATAAGCTATGGGTAAGATCCTTTTGTAATTTACTTATTGAATGCAATTGTTTCTCTCAGTATTGAAAACGAAAATATATACAGGGAACAGACCATGTTAATTTACTTGAACAAAAGAACATTATACCTCCATACGGAAGAAAACCGCCGGAAATCACGTTCCACCAGGATTACATGACGACGATGAACTGTAATCCAGAGTATGTGGATCCAGACATTTGCATTTTAGCTTTGGGACATGTCTTATGTGGATTGACTAATATTGGGGCTGTGTTGCAGGATTTTTCGCTGTACGCTGACTAGAATTCCAGAGTCGAAAGCTTTACTCAACAAATCGCGTCTACCCTTGGGTATTTTAATCCATCCGTTTAAAGATCTAACTGTAAGTTTAATAGCTGACATTTGGATCGATGAGTTCTTATTTTTGAGTAGCACTCTGATATTATTTTTTTACTGTTTCGCAGCAACTTCCCGTGATACAGTGCTCAACAATTGTACGCTGTCGTTCGTGTAGAACTTACATAAACCCTTACGTGTATTTTGTGGATAGTAGGAGGTGGAAATGCAACTTATGCTCTCGTGTGAATGATTGTAAGACTTCTGATAATGAAACGTAGTAGAATCACTGATTGTAGTACTTACGTTTGATTTGCATTCCAGTGCCAGAAGAATTTCAATACGATCCAGTTAGCAAAACTTATGGCGATCCTTCAAGACGTCCAGAAGTTAGATCAGCAACAATAGAGTTTTTAGCCCCGGCTGATTACATGGTAAAATTTTACATTTCGAACAGTTGATTTTAGTTATAGCTATTACGTGTTGACGTATGAATATTCAACTAACTTAACTTTTCAGGTTCGGCCACCTCAAGCTGCTATCTACCTGTACCTACTAGACATATCTGCAACGGCTGTCGACACTGGCTATTTGAAACAAGTTTGTAGTATTCTTTTAGAGAATATGGACCAAATACCTGGAGATTCAAGAGCACAGATAGGGTTCATAGCATTCGATTCTAGTGTTCACTTCTTTTCGTTAGCTGAAAATTTGAGCCAGCCCCATGAAATGGTTGTCTGTGATATTGACGGTAAGTTGTAATTGAATTTGAAAACATCTATTATCATCCTGTTCTTTAACTTGTGTGCGTTAATCTTACAGATATTTTCATCCCTTGCCCCGATGATCTTCTTGTGAGTATTACAAATAACCGGCAAATGATCGAAAATTTCATCTCTCTGCTACCAACAAGATACAAGGACACCGCGGACAATGGGTCAGCTCTCGGAGCAGCTATGCTAGCAGCGCAGAAACTTTTAGCTCCCGTTGGGGGTAGAATAACAGTGCTGCAGTGTAGTTTACCTAGTTTAGGACCAGGAAAGTTAGTCTCTAGAGAAGTTACAGGGAAAACAGCAGTGAAAGAATTGAAAGCGGCCGTGAATCCAAGCACTGATTTTTACAAGAAGCTGGCGTTGGATTGTTCTTCGCAATTTATAGCGGTTGACATTTTTTTCTTGGGAAATTCGTATATGGATATTGCTTCGATAAGCTGCGCATCAAAATTCTCTGGTGGCTCAAATTACTACTTCCCTAATTATCGCTATATGGAAAATTCGCCGGAAACAGTTCTCTTCGAGCAAAGTTTTCATAGATATGTTACGCGTAAAATCGGCTTTGAAGCAGTCATGAGAGTGCGTTGCAGTCGGTAAGCTATGACTATGAATTACTATTTTTCAACTGTGTCTAAATTTTGAGGCCATAATAATTGTGCCGATTGATTACTGCAGTGGGTTATCGATCCATACATTCCATGGGAACTTCTTCGTCCGCTCCACTGACTTGTTGAGTTTACCAAACTGCAACCCCGACGCTGGGTTCGGCATGCAAGTGTCCATTGATGAGAACTTAGTTGAATCCCAACAAGTTTGTTTCCAAGCAGCTTTGTTGTATACCTCAAGCAAGGGTATGTGTTTTTACTATCAAGCTAGCCATGTTCTCAAGCTTAACTATCTTATTGAATGTCAAATGTTTTCTGTAGGTGAGCGTCGGATTCGGGTTCACACACTCTGTTTGCCAGTTGTAGGTAACATTAACGACGTTTTAGGTGGAGCCGATCAGGAGTGCATAATGGGGCTAGTGGCTAAAATGGGTAAGCGAACTGAAAGCTTCATTCGTTTTAGCAATGGTTTTATGAATCATTCTAACCATGATACCATATAACTTTACAGCTGTCGACAAAAGTCTGGACAGTGGTATCGGTGATGCACGAGAGGCGTTCTTGAATGTTGTCACAGATGTTCTTAGCTCATACCGTGCAACCCAAAATATAGGAACAAGCTACTCTCTAATTGCCCCTCATTCGCTCAAACTTTTACCACTTTTCACACATGCGATACTTCGAAGCGTAAGTTCTTTTCTTGATTCTCTGAACGGCTTTAGGATCACTCGTTTACCATTACTGTTTCTTACAGCCTGGTTTCCGAACCGACACCAGTATCCGCTTAGATGTCCGTGTTCATTTCTTGAATCAATTGAAAACACTACCGCTATTCAGCTTGATTCAGTTAATATACCCTGATTTATATCCGGTTCATGACATCTTCAGCACGGTAAGTACAATACAATCGTAGACTATGTACTAAATGGACTGAATGTACTAAATGTTCTTTATACAACTGTCGGTTTTGTTCATCAGCCTTTGGTGCCCGACACTGAAGACGAAATCCCGAATTTCGCCGTAACCCATCTGTCTGCCAGTCAAATCGAAGCTCGTGGTGTGTACGTTCTAGACAAACCAGACTGTCTATGGGTTTATGTCGGCCGATCCGTTTCCAGAGATTTCTTAGTCAATATATTCAATGTGCCATCATTTGAGACTTTACAACCCCTGGTAATGCTGATTCTTTATGGATGAAAAGAGGTGTTGAGAACATAAGTTAGAACTCAAACGATATCAATTTGAATTTGATGCACAGGTGGAGCTTCCGCAGCTAGACAATGTATTCTCGAAGCGCTTGCAGAATTTCGTCAATTCCATCCAGATGACCAAGCCCCATTACGTTCCCTTGAAAATTATGAGGTAACAAGATCGGCTTAAAGTTTTAATTTCAAATCTTAATGTCATTGTTTAAACTTTCATCTTTACCTTTCAGAGAGGATAGCAAAGACCGTCTTCCGTTCTTCCAAAATCTTGTTGAAGATAGATCGGATTCAGGGACATCCTACTACGAGTTTTTGCAACAAATCAAAACCTCAATTACATAATTGCCCGAGACTTTCCCATTCCCAATATTTCCTGTGTTAGCTAGTGTTACTAAAGTTGTTGAAACGAATGATTGTATTTCCGGTGCCTACACATGCTTGAGTTCAAAGGTACCTTTCATCGTAGCTGTAACTTTATATCGGCGTCATTTCAATGTTGCTACTTGGTATGAAACGTCAATACGAATTCGCATCTTCATTCATCAGTAGTGCAATATGTGTTAAGCCAACCTATTGAACGTAGGTTCGAAAATGGAGCTTTATAAATGTTTTTAGATTTTAGGAAGAACTGCAGTATACATGTTGATCGGAACGACCAATTAAGATACAAATAATAAAAGTTTGAGTCAACTGATACAACGCATTAATTGTACCACGAACCGCGAGATCTAAAGCAGAAGACCATGACAAACTTTAGCCGACCGAGAAGAGGTGCTGCCCGCTCCCACAATTTTGGAGAAATTGTATATATGTGTTTTTTGTTCTTCGAAGACTTTGCTAGTTATCCTTGCGTCCGCCAGGCCATGCCGCCAACTAAACCAAAACAAACTTCGAGAGTGGAAAGCATAAAGTTTAACAACTAAAATTTCGAACCGCAATGCAATGATTATTAAATCATTATGGAATTGTGTAAGCAAAGCCGGAACTGTGATCAAAACTAGCAGACTTAATGATCGTAATTACGCAGAAGTGAAAATTTTGAACGTGCCAGAGAAGCTCCTTCGTAAATCAGTAGGAGTCGTTGCTAAAATATTTCATGACAAAAACATGGCTGAACCGAAGCAGAATCTTCTTTCTGACGCCATAGTCTGGATTGATTGTGAGGTAATATTTCGGCCGCGCAAACTGTTTTCCTGTTATTTTCAAGTATTCATAACATTAATCAACATTTGACGTTGTTGCAGATGACCGGTCTTAACATCAACACGGATTTGCTGATGGAAGTTGCTGTGATTATAACGGATAATAATCTAGGTACAATCTCTGAGCTGGAACCTATAGTTATTCATACACCTGAACAGGTGCTAAGCAGCATGAACCCTTGGTGCATTCAGCATCATGGAGAGGTAATTCGGTCTTTTCTTTCAATGGCACTTGTCTTATAGCAGTGAACTGGCAAGTAATCGTCAATTGTTTTGCAGAGTGGTTTGACTGAGGCCTGCAGAAAAAGCAATACTAGTTTAGCAGAAGCTGAAAATCTTATTTCAAGTTTCCTTTCGAAACACATAACACCAGGTACACATAAAATTTACCTCTTTATTTATTCGATGACTTTGCTGTTCATTTTATCGATTGCTTATGAATTTCAGGGTCGTGCCCGTTGGGTGGCAATTCCGTTCACATGGACAGGATGTTCTTGGCAAAGTACATGCCGAAAGTAACAAGTCAACTGCATTACCGTAATATTGACGTCAGTACCATAAAAGAGCTAAGTCGTCGCTGGTATCCTGAACAACATTCGCAAGCTCCCAGGAAACAGTTTACTCATAGAGGTCTGAGTGACATCAAGGAGTCTATCGAGGAGCTTCGGTATTACCGTAATTCTGTGTTCAAGTAGTTTGATTTTGTTTTCAGAATATCATATCTGTATGCAAGATGGACATAGTAGTAGTGGCGGAAAATTATATGTTTACAGTTCAATGAATTAATTCTGCTTGATTCGAAAAGCTTTATTTGAGCATGAAACAATCATGTCGCACTGGAAATTCAAACTTTGAAAATTGCTTGTATCAAAATGTGCAAAGCGAAGATTGTTGGTTTGGCGTCGTTTTTAAGGACAAGGCGAATCTTTAAGCAATGTCGAATGGCTAATTTCTAAAATTAATTCAGGCTTTCGCCTTTGTAACACAACAAATTTTGTGAGATAATCACATACTGGCCGCTGGTTGAGTTACGGCGTCTAAACACAGCTAAACGAGATCTCCGAAGGTTGACTTAACCGTAACGAACTTAACATCTAACTTGTACTTAAATCCATGTAACTCAATGGAACCTTGTTATTGTATCAACTGAAGCAGTAGTTTCCGAAGACAATCCAATATTGTTACGACCAGAACATGACATCACCAAATGAGATGTGTAAAGGTTAATAACTAGAACTAGATAACAGCACGGCAAAAGTCTAGGCGAACTTTGTAATCGGTTGTACTTGTGAAGAAATCTGTCTACGGCACTGGTCATATCACCGAATCTCTCTTTAAAAGAATCATAATAGTAAAACGAAATTCATACAACGATTTCCCAGAACCAGCGTTCAGGCAGCCAACAGGATTTTAATTTGCTTAGGTGTTGTGTCATCATTGAAGTGCTTGGTGGTGTACCTGCAGAAATGAACTCTAGTAAATTATAAACTCGTATCGCGGAAGGTAAAAGTTCTTGATGCTCACCGTAAAGCATTGAGTAGTCCTTCAGATTTGGAAGTCGGTTGCTCTTTCAATACTCGAACACATCCTTTCACCTGCATGAAATTATAAACATTTTACTCTTAGATTTTCACTCAATCAGTCATTCCAGAGTAATCGCAAACACAAAAACTTACGTCTACGTCAGCGGCCTTCACAAATGCCCCAACAGGATGTACATGGTCGTATAATATGACCAGCGCAACCATTACGCGCAGAACGAAAAGATGTGTTTCTTCTCTTCGGAACCTTTGTGTCAAACCTGTAAAGCAATGCCCATGAAAAACAACATCGTCTTCAACAAGTATTTTCACAAAACTTATCATTCGCAAATCTACCTGGTGTTTCCAGCATCTTTTGGCACACTTGAGCCATGGTCCCCAAAGTTTCAGTCGTTTGTGGAACATCCACGTCATGGTGATCTTTAACAAATCGAGATGTAGCTTCACTCAGAACCCACAACATCGGGTTGGCCTGTGCGTAAAACAGAGACATACAGTTCGCCAAGTCAGAACTGACGGGGACTTCATCCGAAACACTGAGGCCAGGAATACCGCCTTGAGGGCCAGTAGGGCTATCATCTAATCGCTGTCTTGATAATGTTCTTCGGTAATAACTTAAATCGTTTTGAATAGCAGGCGTGTTTATCTGAAATGTATGAAAAAATCAATATGATGTTCATTTTTATTTTTGGGCACTAGCTATGTAACTTGTGGTAATGTGAACCTTGTAATCATCAAACTGCAGCGTGAACTCCAAAATTTCAGCAAACTGCTTCACTAGGGCCTGTTGATTTTCCAGGTGCTGCGTAGGAGTTGATGGGCCACCGCATAACTCGAGCAATATTTTTGGTAACAATTTTTCTATGCAACAGAAAAAGTTTATACTTTACAATGATCTGAGCATCCACATTAGACATGTTATATTAAACAAAGCAACTCCGACTTACCCAACTCTTTCGAAAAGAGGTAAAAGTCTTTCAGCTTAATCACTAGGGGTAATACTGCTTCCCAGGCTTGTCTTTCAGAATCTGGGTCTGAAGCGTTAATAGCTTTTCGTATTTCTTGTGAAGCACCTTTATGGTACTCCTGAAGCTCCTGTAGGATCCTATTGGCCCGCTGCAGCACAACTTGAGCTTCATCAAAGACTTCTTTTTCAGCCTCTGTTGGTTGAGCATCTGTAAGAACCATAAACCTCGAGTTACAACAAGCCCCAACTAAATTATATTTTGGTGCTGCAGGATCTTACTCTCGAAGTCCAGGAAGACGTCATATTTTTGTGGGGAGCAGCAGTCCTCTCTGGATAGTAATCTAAGAAGATTGCCCATTTTCACAGGCCGTGAAGCAATTTATCCCGGTTGACTCTCGAATGAATTGCAAGGTCCAAGTGCCCACCCCAAAATGCAGATCTATCAAAGGATTAAAGAATCATTGTTTAATACGGTTTTGAATCCCAAAGTTGCCTTAGAACATATAATCAAGACTGGTTACACACTGACAGCATTCACCCCTTGCTTACAGAAAGTGGAGATTTAGAGTAGAGACACTTTTGGGGTTAAATTTAAGTCGGGGAAAGCCAATAAAACTTGACAGAGCAGTCTTCATTGACGTGCAATCCGGGCTAGTGTTTTCATAGTCAAAATTTAATTGTAGAGACGCTAAAACTCCCAACTTTAGAAACGCTTTATTGAAGTCACCGTTAAAGACAGGAAAAGGAAATCCGCCTTTTTGACTCAGTCAAAGTCTTCCCATGCATGAAGGATTTATCTCCTTTAAGTACATATGTACACGAAACGCACAATGGGTGCGTCAAGTTGGCGGCGGGCAACACTTTTCTTAAGGAAGCTGTCATGAAGTGATACAAGAAGGGTGAAGCGACTGACGAGAGAATGAAAACAAATTATTATTTCCCTTCCCTACCGCTGGCCACTTGACATCCGATTTCGTTGACAATTTTACTGAAATTCGGTTGTGGTTGAACTTATTCACTTCGGTTGTGTGACACAAAACTTGTTCGATTTTGCCACTTTTGTGGTTGTGCTACAATTGGTTGTATGCTTAAGTTTAATAACTTCTGACTTCAAAGGTATGTTTTTCGGGTTCTCTACATCATGTTTGGTTTGTGATCAAATTTTGTGATCGCCTTCACAGACTGACAGCTATTTCATAATTTCATCAGTATCAATCGAGAGAAGGTATTGAGCAAAGGACATAACTTGACGAAATTTGAGGTAATCTGCTCAAAACAACAAGTGTGATTAATAAAACCGTAACTTACATGTAAACACAAAACACCGTTCAGGGCAATTCCATCAGCTAGGTGCTCCAGGAATTTTATATTTTCTTTCCTGATGATACTGATGCTGTTGTTAGAGTTTGATTTGACCACGTCAAATAACTTGCTAGTCGGTCCTTCAGGATGCTAACTGGTTGAACTGACGCAACTTCTTTTGATTTTTCTAGGTGATGCAGAAAACTAGCCCCAAGTGTGATACCAACCCGTGGATAATGAGCGCAGCCTGTGTGTCAATTGACGTCCAAAAAACTCTTCTTATAGTTCCCACTATTAGTGTTGTCTGACGAGATTGTATGGTGAAGAAATACCATTAGCTCACAGTCCGGCTAATCACCCACCACCACCACCACCGTTGATAAGAAGACTGAATGTGCAAAACTTCTACCCAGCAACGTTTGACGTGACGCTCAGGATCTACGCGATACTTCAGCTATAAGTTTGACTCCGATAGAAGTGAGCCAATCACCGCTCTCACATAAAACCTACTATTGTGGTTTGAACAGCCTCCTTATCACCAGACCGGATATAGCTACATATACATGTCAGCCTCGAAAAAGGATTCGTAGACGGCTTGCTTTCTGAAATCCAAGGCTCCATTGTATCAACATGACTTCTAATTATTAGCTAGTGTTTCCTCAATAAATTTGCTGGAAACCACTTCCTTGAGGAAACATCAAAGCGAAATTTGCTCTACTGCTCATCGCCGAAATCCCTACCAGCGTCACAAGAAATTTTCTAGTTAACAAACTGATTCAGACGTCGACTGGATATGGTACAAGTCCATCAGGAGAATAGGAGGAAGCCGGTACGTGAACTGGATTATGGACTGCCTAAACGTTTTTGATGACTGTTTGATGCGATTTCCGATGAAATTATGATTTCGCTAATGAGTGCTTGTTTCAGATGATAGAACGTGAGCATATCATTGGGGATCACTCCAAGTAGAGAGGTACGTAATGGATGGTCCCCGAGCTGAAGATGTCCTGTCTTTGCTCAACGAGAGAGTCGCCATTGTTAATGGCGGCCGTGACAAGCGAGGGGGGCCTTTGCTCCTCGTACCTACTTCAGCCAAGAGGGAGCGAATACACATTGAAGATTTTAAACGCTTATTGCAGTATTTATTTCTTATACCCAGGTAATGGATCAACATAATGATACGGAAAGGATTCGGATTTAGGAGGAGCCATAGGCTATAAACGAACAATTTTCTGTTTGCAGTGAGGAGATGCGGGAAAGAGGTTTTTCAGTAGTTATTGACATGCGAGGAGGAACCTGGAATTCAGTAAAACCTGTTTTAAAGCTACTTAATGAACAATTTGCAAACTACGTTCACCATGTATTCATCATCAAACCAGACAATTTCTGGCAGAAGCAAAGGACGAGCTTTGGCAGCCATAAATACAAGTTTGAGGTAAGATCAACTTCCTTCATCAAAATTGACATTTGGAAAGTATTATAATTTGTTCGATTTCTACATTACAGACAACTATGGTTAGCTTGGATTGCCTCTACAAATCTATTGATTCTACCCAGCTGACCCAAGATTTTGATGGTACCTTGAGTTATGACCACAAGCAGTGGATTGAGTCACGTATTGTAAGTTTTCTTGTCGCTAAGTTGTACAGATTATGTTTAACATTCTATTAACTGATTTCGTCTGGATTTATAGGCATTAGAAAATTTTCTTTGGCATGCTGGAGATTTACTGGATCGCTTGGAAGATTGGAGAGAAGATATCACAAGAAACGATTTTGCTGAAGATGTAAATGCTGTGAAGCAAGCAATCGAGTTGCACAACGAAATGCAAGACAAGATCATCCACACTCCCTTTGATGACATTGATGCAATGGGACAAGATTTATTAAAAAGGTAACTGGGAAGAAATACATTAATTGTTAGTGACTTCAAAGAAATCTAAACAGCTAAACTATCTTCATTTTTCAAGGCTAAATTTTGATTTCGCACCGAACGGATCTACTCAGGACTCGGGATACTCCGGCCGCAGTAGCTCATCCAGCACAACAGTTGTGAACCCTGATTTGCAGGTAAATTATCCAACCGCAAGCGTACTAATAGAAACGTACCAGATATACTTATTAGATTTTTTACTTTCAGGCCAACACGCCAACCATCATACAAATGCTAGATCAAATTCATGGCGCAAAAGACCAAATGCTGCAGTTGTGGCATGCGAAGAAAATCAAGCTGGATCAGTGCTTTCAGCTTCGTCATTTCGAAGAAGATTGCAAAAAGGTAATTAGCGTCATTTATGAACAGATGAATCACGCTATTTATCTTGGAATTTATGCAGTAACTAACGTTGCACGGTTTGACTAACGTTGCAGATGCTGGATTGGATTCGTCACAGCCATGATGCCTTTCTTACAACATATGTGGAGATTGGCCAATCTTTCCAGGTCGCCAAGCGGCTGAAAGCCGATCATGAACAATTTACTGTGAATTTAATGGTAAACTTTTAAATTTCTTGTGGTCAAGCTTGGCCTACTTATTTGTATTTTACATAATCCTTTTTTGCAGAATGGATGCGTCAGTATAAACCGTATTCTAGCCATGGCTTCTCATCTGGTTGATACAAATCATTACGCAGCTCAGCATATTCGGGGCTTGGCAGCAAGAATCAACCAAGCCTGGAAAGAGTTAACCTGTACTCTAGACGAAAGAAATACTTTATTAGCTTTGTCAGTCTCCTTTCACCAAAAAGCAGAGCAGGTAAATCTAGTTAACAACCGTTTCTTTCTAACGCAATTATACGGTTCAAGTTCTATAAGTTCTGTATTTTTACAGTATGCGGAAAAGATCATGAGTTGGAGTCAAGCTTGCGACACATTGAACATCCCAACGGAGGCAACTGTTTTAGAAACATGTATTCATCAACATCAAACTATATATGAATCCATGTGTCAAGCCTACACCGAGGTAAGTGACTACCTCACCACTTTTATTTTTATCATGCGCTAATTACGCCAAGTTTATAAACTTATTTTGAGGTCTGACCAGCAACGGTGTAGTTCTAAACGGATGCATAATATGACATGTTTTCTTATTAGGTTCACAGTACCAGCAAAAAGTTACTGTACCAGCTTGATCACTTGGTACATGTCTGTAACCAGCCAGGGATGGAAATTCTGTCACAGAAAAATATGGTACATAAAAATTAACTTCTGTAAAAGAGTGCTTGACAAATTTTAAAACGCTTATTTGTGTTTGTAGATCGATGAAATTGGCAGAACCATCAGGACTAACGACCCTGCTGCAGATTATTCCCTTGGAGCGAAACATGTGCTAGATGTAATTCATGAGATTCTTGCCCGCCACCGAAATCTGGAGCAAAAATGGACATCCAAGAAAGTGAAGTTACACCAAAAGCTAGCTCTGAAACTCTTTAAGGAAGACGTCAAACAAGTTCTAGACTGGCTTGAGAAGCATGGAGAGCAGTTTTTGTGTAAAAGTGTCGGTATTGGAAGGAACTTGCAAAAAGCTTATGCCTGCCAAAAAAGTCAGGACAATTTTGAGAAAGTTGTACAGGTAAGGTATATCATCCATGTGTGCAATTATATAAAAGTACTCATTTACGACCTGTGACTTCTTGCCATTTAGAACACCTACACAAACACGGAAAAGCTGTTGATAGCTGCGGAGGAACTGGCAAGGACTGGGGAATGTAATGCTGATGAAATATACGCTGTAGCTCACGAGCTGGATTCTGTGGTCAGAAATTTCGCAGCGAGGGTACAACAGCGTCGAATGCTAGTGGATTCCGCTACGCGATTTTATACTCAAGAAAAGCAGGTAAGAAATCGTGGAAGTTTTCCGTTTCTCCTATCATATCGGTCAAATTTTGCACTGCACAAGTTTGATCCGCGCTCAACATTGTATAGAACCTGGAAAAAACGAAATTTAGAACATGTAGCTAGAGCTGTGGCCCACTCATACTGGTCGTTCATCCATGGTTCAGTCGTCTAGCGACATTTATGCAAATGTCAGTAGATCATCAGGTATGGTAGGTGGAGCATGACCCTTTGTTGAAAGCGAAGGAAGGCATTTGGAACAGAACATGAAAACTCTTTGGCTAGGATGGCGGAAGCAAGTTGCCCTCAATGAATGTTTCTTCTGTATTAATCTTGTTCGAGAGAGCGCTGTGCTTTCTCTGAGCATCGTGCCGTAACAAATCTAAGCTAGATCCACGATCACCAAAAGAAATGCCCTTCAGTCCAATTACAGTCCTAATCTGTAATTCGCCTGCTCCTCAAACCTTAATGACGGATTCTCCACTAGTATCAGATCCACAGCCATACTGATATGGACAGTGCAGTGCTGAAGATCCACGTAACATTCAAGATGTGTCCGCCATACGAGTTGAAGAAGATGCTTTCAGCCAGACACAAAAATCTGAGGCAGTTCACAAATGGTAGTTGAAGGAGAAGCACATTTCAAGTTACAGCTAGGCATTTAGTTGTAAAATGAACTTGTAAATTCGATTCTGTGATAATCAGTCATGGACTCACAATGTCTGACTTTTGTGAAATGGTCTAACGTGCTAGTTAAGTTATATGTTATGTGCCTGACTTGTCAGAATTACTGGATTGATGCAGAAATTGAGTACCACTCCAGAGTTGTGTCGTAATGCCCCAGTCGTACCTGTGTGCGTGTTTCTAGACAAAACATGAAACAGTTATAGATATTCAGTCAGTTTCTAGTCAGTCGCATGTCTCTGACTGAACGTCTCCAAGTGTTCCGCAACATGTTTGTGTCCAAAAGATACTCAAGTCTCATTAGTTGAAGCTGCTTTTCTTGTGTTCCGTACACAAGCTCACTTTCCGTTCAATGCGTGTTGCAATTGTGCGCGAAAATCTGCTAAGGTCAGTTGAGTGGTGTCCGTTTGGGAGTCATCGAATTCGTAAATGTGAGTGTTTATGCCACAGAGCTTGTAATTTCCATTCTACTTAAAAGGACATATCAAAAATTTGAAAGGATTTAATTTGGAGGAGTAACAAAACAGCTTTGCGCTTGTTTTGAGGCAATTCTCAGGTAGGCAAAGTGAATTTGTGTAGCGAGTGTTGACGTTGTTAACGATGGTGAAGCAGAAGGCGAAATGCTCTGATCTTGACCCAAAGCGTCGCTTACGAGTGAAGCTTGTAATAGCTTGCTTCTGTCTCCGTTTTGATTCAACGGTTCGTCAAATGTAATGGAGATGAATCGAATTAATGCCAGCAGCGATTAACTTTATTACAAAAGCAGTTGATTGAATAGTTCAGAAAACACCCATCCTGTGACTTTGGAAAAACTGTTATTTGGGGCATCAGGTGAATGCGCGAAAATCATCGGGCAGAACGAAATCTGGAAACGAATCTCTGTTAAAGAATCACCTTCGATGGTGGTTTCTCGGTTTCTTTCGTACAATATCAAAGTCGCTTTCCAAGATCGCCGCTCACCAAAAGACAAGTGGCTGTAATTAGAAACATTTTCTTACTTTGCGTTATCTACTTGATGGAAAACATCGATACCGCCGCCGAGTTCATAAATACCTGCCGACATGAGATCGAATGAGATCGCCTTGAAAGGTGTACGCTTTGTTGTCGGTCGTCGGTCTACTGTTTCTTTGCCGGTTGCGTCAGTGTCAAAAGCATAGGCGGGAGTGCACATGGTGGGTATCCCTTGTCGATTTATTCAAAAAACAACTCACTAAAAACTCAGCGCCTTTTACGGAAAGGTTTTTAAAATGCAAGAATGCGCTTCGATGTATCAGACAAGTCTTCAAAGCTTCTACGCAACGCGATAGCAATCACTGCAATCACTCTTCGCACTTGATGCACAATCTACTTGCATTGCTAGTTTACTCAACGTGATTTTGACGTGAGGAAACCCAATTTATCAGTCGGCAAAAATTACCTTGAGCGAATTCAGGAGCCTTGCATTTGCGTTCAGTTCTCGACCATCATGAGCTTTCTTAACGTTTTGTTTTCTTTGATTTTTCAGATTAATGTTTGGTTAGAAACATGTCGGAAAGAAGTCAATACTGATGAGGCTCCAGAGAACATCGAGGCTACCCAGCGCCTAATAGAGCAATGTGAACAGCAACTTGAGCCAGCTTTGCAGCTTTGTGCGAACACTGTTTCGGAAGGACAGCGACTGTTGCAAGATTTGAGAAACTCTGGCTTGAACATGGAAACAGACAATACAGGATCTTTCGAGGCCTTAGAAGCTGCTATGCGGACACTCGAAAGGCAGCGGAACGAGCTTGAAGAATTGTGGGAGTCCAGAAAGCTCAAACTGGACTTATGTCTCCAGTTACGCTTATTTGAACGAGATGCTCTTGACGTGAGTTTGACTGAGAATTTTTATTCTGGCATCCATAATTTTCAAAAAGGTTAACTTTTATCACTGCCATTACAGATGACACAGCAGCTGGACACTTGGCAGGAGAAATTGCAACAGGATGAAACCGGACGTGAAATCACAGAAAGTCTTTCGCATTACGAACAAAGTATTCGAGTACACAATGACAATATCGCACGCATTCAGAATTCCGTCTTCCAAGTACTGCAGAGGGGTCAAGAGTTGTTTCAGGTGAGATGACATTGCAAATGTTCTTCATTGGTTACGAACGTGAGCGACCATAACTGTTTTTCATTTGCTTTCAGATGTTCGAAAGATCCGGTCTAAATGTAATGGCTAGTAGTCAGATAAGTGCCCAAACTAGAGTTCAAGTTCTTCTTGAGTACGTGAATGAAAAGCATTTAGATCTTGAAGACCTGGCTGAAGCAAAGAGAGTTCGGATTCAACAAGTTATTCAAATTCTACAACTTCAGAATGAAGCTAATCAGGTAATGGGTCCTTTTATAATTACACAGTACGTGAAGTTTGAACTACAATTATGAATTTGATTACCAGGTGATCTCATGGATAAGAAATGGCGAAAGTATGTTAGCTGCTAGCTTCACATTTCCTAGCTCACTCCAGGAGGCTGAGCAGATGAAGAAAGATCATGAAAAGTTCCAAGTTGCTTTGGAGGTAACTTACTTATCAACACGCTTCCAGAGTGCAAATTCAGTATCTCCGTATATTTTTAATTCTACCTGTATTTTCAGAAAACGCACAATTTCGCTGTTCAAGTAAACCTGAAAGCTGAAGCTTTGGTTGGCGGGAGCCACTACGATCCCACAGCTATCAAAAAGATATCTGACGAAGTTGGAGCTCGATGGCGTCAACTGATTCATGCGGCTGAAGAACGCAACAAGCTTTTTACAACGGCGTTAAGTTTCTATAAGACAGCAGAACAGGTAAAACAGTTTTTTTCCTTTGGGGTAATACGAAACAGATCAGCATTTACTAACTTTGATATGATTGCATCTAGGTTTGTGCTGTACTTGACAGTCTGGAGCGAGAATACAAAAGAGACGATGATTTTTGCGTTATGGCTGCAAACAAGCACGGGCAAAATTTCGTCGGCCCAGAGAAAACTGCTCAGCTAAATATTGTAATCACGAAGCACCAGGAACAAAAAGAAGCATTCATGAAAGCCTGTACTCATGCAAGAAGTACAGCACGGACGTTCCTGAAAATTTGTCAACGAGCTTCGTATAACTACCATGTTGATCCTGTACTTGGATCACCGGAAACTAAAGTCAAAGGTGAAAGACAAGTTGAAGACGTTCGACGTCAGAAATCCATGATTATGATTGCAAACAATATCAAACGATTGTTTAATTATTTCAGCCATTCTTGATAAGCTGTTAAATCAGGAAAACAAAGTGATGGAATTCTGGACATCCAGAAGAAAGCATCTGGATCAGTGCTTACAGTATATCATGTTCGAGTGGTAAGATTCACTGCGATCTTCGAGCCAATTTTTGTCTTTTTGAGGTGGGAGTTAACAATTGAAAATGTAACTCTTTCAACCTATCATAGGTCCGCAAAACAAGCCCTGGATTGGATTCATGACACTGGAGAATGTTACCTTTCTACACATACTCAAGTTGGGAAAAGTCGAGAAGAAACGGAGGGGCTTTTGCAGGAGCATAATGAGTTCAAAGTTACGGCAAAAGTATGAATGTGTTCGAATTTCATGCACAGTTGAGAGTTAATGAGAATCGCTTAATCGTGCTTATGAATGTTCCTTGTAGGAAACGCGGGAGCGAGTGAAACTTTTAATTCAACTGGCAGACAGTCTAGTCGAAAAAGGACATCTTCATGCGAATGATATTAAGAAATGGGTTACAGCAGTTGACAATAGATATAAAGACTTCAGCGGTCGTATGGATAACTATAGGTACGGTTCATTAACGTATAGTACCCTTCAAGACTTCGGATGTAACAATTTCAATGTTTCCATTTGCAGATCTCAGTTAGAAGAAGCTCTAGGCATATTAGGAACTCAGGACAGTAAAACAGATTTATCCATCGACCGAAATTCTGACTCCAGTTTGGAAGGGAAAATTGCTTCAGATGGGAAGGTGCTGAAAGGTCTGAATGAGGAGCAATGCAAGCGGAAACGACGAAGAGAGTAATACAACTGCAAATATTTCCTCATTACTAATGTTGCCAGTTGTTAAAGGGGCAACTCGATATTTTGTAAACTGTAATTATTCATGCATTGTCTCTCTTCCAGATTCATCATGAGCGAACTTTTGCAGACTGAACGATCTTATGTAAAGGATTTGAACATTTGCATCAGTTATTATTTGCACGGAATGCGCCAAAATCCTACAGTACCTGGTGGAATTAAAGGCAAGGAGAAGATCATTTTTGGCAACATAGAAGAGATTTACGAATTCCACAACGACATCTTTCTAAAAGAACTGGAAAAGTACGAGACCATCCCGGAAGATATTGGACATTGCTTTGTTACATGGGTAAGTGTGTGGTCGCTAAACGTTTTTGCATAATGAGCATTGCAGGTTTCATACCGTTTTTCAAAACTTCATAGGCGCACAAGTTCGACATGTACGTACAATACTGCAAGAATAAGCCTGAATCAAACACTACAATAATTCAAAACGCTGGTGGCTTCTTTGACAATATTCAAAAAACCTGTAGTATAGAACATCCAATACCTGCTTATCTCATCAAACCCGTCCAGAGAATTACTAAATATCAGTTACTCCTGAAAGATTTACAAGCTTGTTGTGACGAGGGTCAAGGCGAAATTAAGGTGAGCTTGTTAGATCAAAACCATACTTGATTATACTTTCAGAATGTCATCCAACAGCGTTGTATACATGTTTTTATAGGATGGACTGGAAGTCATGCTGAATGTGCCAAAGAAAGCTAACGACGCCATGCATCTTTCATTATTGGAAGGAAGTGATGTACCTGCTACAAAGCTAGGAGAAGTCATCTTACAGGATGCCTTCCAAGTCTGGGATCCGAAGCAAATAATCAGAAAAGCTAGAGAACGCCATATTTTTCTCTTTGAACTCTATTTGTTATTCAGCAAAGAAGTGAAAGACTCCAGTGGGAAAGCCAAGTACATGTACAAAAACAAGTTGCTGGTAAGTCCTCCTATATAACAGATCTCGTATCAACATTAATTCTGTGACTCAAGCTCAAATCAATTTTTTTGCAGACATCTGAACTTGGAGTCACGGAATGTATCGAAGGAGACGAATGTAAATTTGCGGTTTGGACTGGCCGGTCAGTATTGGACTACAAAATCGTCATCAAGGTGAAACTGAATCCGAAAAGTCAGTATCGTGGATTGCTAAGCTTGAATCATAACTTGGTTTATTTCTCAAATTGTAGGCTCCTTCCCAGGACGTCAAGCGTTTATGGGTGAAAAAGTTGCGAGAAGTGATTCAAGAAACATATTTTAACACAGCATTACGACTTAGTGCTCCAAGGAGTCCATCAAAGTCTGAATCTGGAAGTCATAGATCCAGCCGGTAAGTGTGCTTAAAATTATTCACGTGTATATATATAGAAAAATCTAACGCTTGAACTATTCGCAGGGATATGGAGGACATGGGCTCTGAGAGCGAATGCTTTGATCTCAACGACAGAGCTTCAGAAGCCTCTTATGGATCCGGCAATAGTTGTGTTGATCCCGATAAGGTAAGATATCCGATATCTCTTTTATATACTATCGTAGAAGAATTTGAAAAGATATCGAATGATTATGTGCAGAAATGAAAATGCTGTAAGTTGGAGCGTGAATGTCGGTCAGGATATGATTTGCTCGTATTCATCATCAATGATTCTATTGTAGCAAGTTTCCGGTTGGTTAGGTCATTATACAGAATGAACAAAATAGAACGCTAGGGGACATCAGCACTTCCATACCTTTTTCTTTTTGTTTATCTTGTTTTGTGTGAATACGCAATTTTGCTATGCCTTTGAAATCTCTTCAGGGGTAGTTTGTTGTTGCTTGGTCTTTTGATTAGGTTGAACATTCACGATTTCAGTATGTGAAAATTCGGAATTAACGCCACGCCAAGCCGGATGAAGTGGTGATGTCATACGAGAGATGGGAGATTTTGTAGTATTGCTATCTTTTGTTCCAAGTGAATATGCAGTAGTTGGCAAAGGGAAAGTTGAGAGTTGGAGTGGTGTAATTTGTTGGAGTCTTTTGGTCTACTAAAAGGCTGTGTTGGTTCGGAAGGAAGGCAGACACAAGTGTGCAGGCTAGGAGAAAGCACTGTGCACGGAGATAGGTCTCGAGCGTATTTTTCGTGCTTCTTTCATGACGCTCTTGTAGTTTATCTCCCCATTATTTGTCCATTTCCAACTTTCACCTATAATCTCATACTATTAGTGTAAGCCAGAAACCTCAGACATTTGGTGTTTTGGCCCGCATCGGAACTGCGGCTTGTAATTGAAAGCTCACACCCTCTCGGCGATTTATATCAAACGTTTTTCTTGTCTGTCGTCAACAATCATTAGCGGCTGAATAAGGTGTACCTGGTCCAAGAACGTCGTTTGTACCTTCTCGATGGTGCTTTGATAGTGCATAAATGTCTACATATTTATTATTTTAACCGACTCGAGTGTTCAGATTTGATACAAGTTCCTTTTCGCATACACGCGAACTGAACCAATTCAGTGGATTTTGGCCGTGATCTCTTACATTCCTGGACAACAGTGAACTCTTTGGTTTCGAGAATTCGGTTGAGCCGAAATCGGTGAACTTTGATCAAGTTTATTCCAGTCGTTCAGTCCTTGAGTACGACCATAACAGATCGAATAGAGGAGCAGCGGGGGCGGAATCCAGGATTTTCTTTATTGTTATTCGCTCGAGTTTATAGTTTGAAGAGTCTTTGTGGTCTTGGTCGTCTTCGTCATTTGATTCACTGGAGGATTTGTGTTTTCATGGACATAGAATATACACAAAGCAATTTTTGTTCAAGTAACGTGCTTCCAGTCGGCAAACTTTTGTGGCCGGCAGTAAGAGAGTAGTGACTGAACAAAGAGTCTTTTTGGTGGAAGAACGGGCGTTGTGTGAGGGCTTTCTCTGTGGACTCGTTTCGTCGAAATTGGACGAGTTGTCATCGTTAGATTGATAATCCGTAGCGCGGTTCGAGTGAAGAATGAGTGATAAAAGTGCCAAAAGCAATCAAGGACCTGCTTCCTCTTCAAAGCCACGGAGAAAAATTTCTCTGCCGTGGTTTCGGCAGACTTCCGTCAACCCTCATGCCGCTTTAAGTAGACAGCATACGATAGATACGCCCGGGTCCCTTCGGTATAAATCGTTTGACCGGACAACTTCCCAGGTATGCGCCCTACACGGTTCCCTACACGCGCACTAACGCCACAGCTCCCTCCGTGTCCTTCCAACAAAACTTTCTTTCCAAAAGATTTCCCCAAACCCTCCTTTTGCCACTGCTCTTCTTCCTTGGAAGCGAATGCTTTGCCCGCTCAACAACCGCCTAACACAACTGCTAACCATCACATTTGCCACCTTTGGCTTGGGACCCGCTGCCAAAAATGCCAGTCGGATACATAGACTATTTATCGCCTTTTGGCCGATTTAGAAAATGGTCTGCTTGTACCTTCCAAACTGCTGTCATGGCATAATTATCGCACCGTCTACTGCTCCCGACAGGATAAAAACTCGAAATTCATGGTCATTCGGCTTTGCTCCACATGTTAAACTAGTAATTTGTACACCGCTAGAATTCGGTCGTCTAGAATGCGTAAGCATTGCCGGCGCCGTTTGATGTACCCGCTTTTCTCACTTGGTTGAGTAGCTTTTTCTCGAATACTTGTTTCTGAGTGAGCATCAAATTTCACATAACCGGCCTAGTCTCCTTGGTTTTATAGTGTATCATGTAACGCCTGTCTCTTTTTGGATACTTCATAACTGCTTTAGAAAATAGCAGAGAATCCAAAAGGGACGTGTGCACGTGTTCCTAACGTATTTTTGGTTTGTTTTGCCACCAACTACTTTTTTCTTGCACACATACAACAGGCTGACCTCGAAAGAAAAAGTTTTGAGGAAAATAGTTTTCGCTTTCCATTACGCTCGTTTGAAGCTGGTGAAAGATTTGAAGTTGGCTCTTAGAAATTGGCTTTCGTTAATAACACGTGGCTATCGGTTGAATGATGATTCGCTTTCGTTTGAAAAGACTTGCTGGAGAGGTGGAGGTAGTAGTGGAAAGTTGAAGTTTGGCGTTCGTTATTGACAGTTTTCCTATTAGGAGCATGCAAATAGGTTTTGTAGGATCCTTTCATGTTTTGGGCACCTAAAAGTAAAAGTAACGTTTCATGCATATCGTCACTGCAGACTTTGGCAAAGTGAATTGCCCCCTCCTGACATGGAAGCTCGTTCGACACAAGTGTCTTATCGCCGCGTAAATGCCTCTTCATGTCCCCAAGATTTGTGTGTTGGCTGTGGCGGCTCAATGTAGCCTCCTGTGCCCAACTTGCAGTAGATCAGCCGAATATTAATCGATAGCTGCTAGAGCTCGAGAGTTGGCCAAAGTTTCGCAAGGTAATTCGGCCGCAACTTGTATAAATCAAGCCATTTTCATTACCTTGTCTCCAAACTGCTGCCAATATGTATTCGTGGTTATGTTGGCTCATGTTACCAAAGTCTGCATGTTTCTGATAAGCTCGGTCGAGTAGTAGCGAGGCCCAAGTAAAGCACTAAATATATCATGTATGAACCCGGAATGATTGACAAAAAATACCTTATGCTTGCCTCTCTCTTAAGATGTTATATTTGCCCACCGGGCGTAATCGTAATCTAGATTCGAGATTGAGAGGCTGCTTGCTGCCTAATATTTTCACGGATAGGTTTGAACTTTGAAAGTTTGCAAAAGAGAAAATATGCATTTTGTAGCAGGAGCCCCATCGGCACGAAATTCTCTCGAGTCTGAATTCCAATAATTGTATTTGTGGGCTTGCTTGCTTTTCGTAGGGTCGAAAAGCATATAGACGAAAATATGTAGGCTCTGGAGCCATGGCTCATGGTGTTAGTGTTGATCCGTATATTTTGAGGTTATCGTATATTATATGATGTTTGTTGAATACAAATGGAGGCTTGAAATTCACTCAGGCTGACAAGGTACCTGGCAGTTGAGAATTGTATCTCGAGGCTTAGCATTCTTGTCGGTTATGTTTGTTCAAGGGTGAATTGGAGTTCCGTAGCGACCAATGGTGCAAGTACTACGCGTAGAGTATAGTCGACTTGTGATTCGGAGGAGGACTGGAAATATGCTGCTGCAAGTACAAATATTCGAAGGCCGCCCTGGAAGCTTTTGGGAGAAAGTTGAAAATTCATCATGCCCTTTGCCCTTCTCCAGCGTGTCAGGAGCGGCGGATTCCCACGCAGGCAGAGGCTACGAGCCAAGGAAACCAAGAGTACATGTACAAGGACAGAAGAAGGAGAGACAAGAAGAGTTGTCGGTCGGTGAAGGGCTGGAGGAAAAGATATAGAGAAAGTCGGTTCCGTCCGTTTCGCGTATACGTAGCCGAATCTAGCAGAGGGATGATGTTTAAGGCTCAATCAACGAAACCCAGCATGGTTTCTCAGGCTCGAGTCAGGCAAAAATTTATATGGTAAAATTGTCTCCCAAAACTGGAATTTATACATGTTGGCCCTTGCTGCTGATGCCTTGCGAGTTGTTCTTGGCGAAACAACGAGGATAAACGAGAACTGGAGCATGAGTGTAAAAACACATGTACGCTCAACTTTGTAAACTTGCTTGGCTCTGGGGCGGCTTTGCCCAGTACCCTTTCTGATGCTTTTTCATTATACATACGGTTACAAGTTTCAGCGAGTGTACAATGGATTGCATGTAACGAAAGTTTTAGTTACATCTGTGAGTAGATGTTCCGTAGAGCAGAAGGAGTTTGTTTCTGATCTATTGAATAATAGCATCAAAGTGTAATATTCGGCTAGCTAAAACTGATGGCGAAATAAAAGAGGGTTTGAAGCCCAATTAAGATGATACAGCCGCTAATAATTTTTGTTTGATTCAATTTCAGGCTTCAGTGGACATCACCTGGGTTGTGAGTGACCACAATGGGGCACCGGGAACACGGGAACTGACTGTGCACAAGGGGCAGCAGGTTGAAATCATCGAAGTGTCGACGAGTAGTCCTGACATGTGCTTAGTACGACTGCTGATCTCTGGTGGCGACGCTCAACCCGAAGGACTGGTTCCTTTGTCCATCTTGAAGCAACTTCCAGCCGGGCGTCTTCGTCCAATCGCTGGCGACTCTGAACACGGTAAGCAAGAAAGTTTCTTCTACCGACAAACTTTCACCGGCGCTGAGCGCTCGCTCTTTCGGCGTAGGTTTGCACCACGTCCTACGCTTTCATCTCTGAGCTCACAGCCTTTAGTTCCCATGTGGTCCGCAAGAGTACAGTGGATTTGCGAATTCGCGTGGACGTCGTATCGGCGAACTTCAACTTCAAGTGATGCAAAAGTTGAGATACAGATTATCATGTTTCGCAAACTAATTTGGACTTGGGCAGTTTAGAAAAGTAGTTGAAAGTTGTTATGATGTTGTTGCAACTCTGGATTTTGCCTCCTTTGTACATCGACTCATGCCAAAACTTTGACGTTCTTGAGGGACCTTGAAGTCCAAGGAAGGGAAGGCCGCAGGGACAGATGTTGTTTTAATTTCCTATCATCTTTGCAAATGGCAAAAGAAGTTGCTGCAGACTTGAAGAGCGTGGGAACAAGTTTGGGTTGAGTTTTAGTTTTGGCCATTGCTGTTGTAGACACCATGACGTTTCATGAGGGAAGAAAGCACGTTTTTGCAGCGTTTTCATAGTTTTCTCCTCCTCCGCTCAAAGAACCTCCTCCACAGGCTGTGTAGGTTATGGTGGGGAATGGGACTTGAATGGAGAAAGAGAAGGACTTGTGTATGTACATGTTTCCTCCTCCTTGTGCGACGGCTTTCTCTTTTCGGAGGTTAGGATTCTGCAGTGGAAGGAGACGTAAGTAGTAGGGCCAAAACTTTTTGGCAATCTTGCATTGTCCTTCCTTCCATGTCCCGTCTGTCAGTTATAGGAGGCTTGGAGGAAGCGCGAATGTGGCAAGTGGTCCGATATACGTGGCTGATGCGAAAGGCTATAGCCGCTCGCTGCTACAGATTTGCAAGAGTCGAGGATGGATGCTTTCTTTCATCCTCATCTCGTCTTTTCTGGGCTAGAAAAGTAGGAAAACTGTGGCATGAGATCCACCTACACAAGTTTCTCTGCAGCAGCTCGGAAAATGTATAATACGCGCTTGTTTTCTCCTCCTGCTTTTCGCCAACTCTCCGATGAAATGGGAACAAGTTTGTACGTCTGCCGTCGTTGCGGAGCGTAAGGAAAAGCTGCGATGGAATAAATGTTTCCCTGCTTCCTTCCTACACGCTACAGCAACTACAGCTTCGCTTCACATCTTCGCAAGTCCATCTTGCCAGCAAGCAACGGCGAGTAAAACCCAGCTTGCCAACCTGTCAACCAGGTTATTACGATTACACCCTTTCCGCCAATCCTGCCATCCAAAACTCGGCTCCGAACCGAAAAACACCCTTCAGTCCAGCTCCACTGTAATTGTGATTGTGATTACCGTTCATTGTTTCCAGGCCCTGTGCAACTTTCTAGTTATCTTCCAAAAACTTTTCCCCAACCTTCAGTCTTCAGTTCTTCGTTCCAACTCGTTCAACTAACTGTGTCTTGTTCTGTAACCACTTGAATCAGCCAAAATATTTTGGTTCCCTGTTTGCCAAAAGAGCGAGTGGACTTTCTGTGAAAGTGTCAACTTGAAACTGACCGATCCTCCTCGCGAAACTCGTGTTCGTCTTGCTGACGTGGTTACATGTTCGGTATTATACAAGCATACAGAGCAATTATTAAGCCTTTTATCAACACACTCAACCTGGATGTAAATGTACATGCCCTCCAGTCTTGTGCAAAAACCTTTTGCCCTTGTCTGACCAGGTATGAAGCGCGTCATGTCACTTTCGCTTTACCTACGTATGACGATCCTGTATGCATTCAAACTACCTTTCTAATTTTGTCTGCATTTTCGTGTTGGAAGGGGAAAGCGGAAAGCGTGCTTTAAATGTTGTTTCTATCATTCAAATGTTATGAACCTCAAGTGTTTCCTTGATCGGCTACCGGAAATGTGTGTTAACCATTCCGGGAATGATATGTGATCACCTTATTTCTCACCAGCTTTTGTACATACATTTTATGGGACCTTTGGAACCAAGAAGTGGCTGTCCATGTAGAACGTCGTGTACTCATCCAGAGGTTAAAAAGCGAAATGAAATCCAAGTGTTATCAACGGTTTTGCATGCAAGTAACCAAGTTGTTAGCCAAAAAGCCTGACAAACGGCAGATAGAGAAAGTGAAGAGTAGCTGGAGCATGTGGGCTTGTAGCGACTATGTTTGACCAGTCTCTGGATCAAGTGCAAGGTTATACCAAAGTTGCCAGTACAAAGAGTTCGAGCTTATCGATTAGTTTGGCGAGGGAATTCGCTAGGGACACAGGATGAGGGATATCGAACATTACAAAACCATGTCGTGTAGTTATGTTTCCTAAATTCTGAAATTTAAGAGTTTTTAATTGCACGTGGTGAAAGCCGTTTTGAGTTACAAAATTACTGGCCGCCGCCATGCTGACTGGTCATGAACATATTTCAAGGTCACTGGTGATACCAGTATTTGAGTACATTTTTTCATAAATACAACAAGCGGTGCATTTATGGCAAAGAGAGAGAGAAAAGTGACCGACGTGTGTGGTTGGTTGGATGTGTTTCGTAAATATTTTCCCCACACAAGGATCTTTCAACGGGGAAGAGTATTGTTCAGAGTTGAGACATGATTTATTGTTGAGACCTTCGGCGATCTTGCCTTTACTGTTTTATGGCTACGAGTAAAAGAAAGAGTTGAAGGAGGAGTAGGCGTGCGATAGAAAGAATCCGCTTTGATTTCTGACGAGGGAAAGTTGTGCAAATAAATAAATAAAAACAGTAGCTCTTCGGAAAGTTGTTGCGGCAGAGTAGAAAAATAAACCGTGTGTACATCAAACTAGATGGCCGAAAAGAAGCAGCCGCTGCTGCTCTTCTATGTGTTTGCAAAAAGCGTTGAAATAGTTTGAGTTTAGCAGCCGTTTAGGGATTTTGTCGAGTTGAAGGTAACAAGTTGGCGAACATGGCCAGTCACAAGCTAAAATGCCTCACAACTGGCGTTTGAAGGAAGCTTTTGTAAAATGCGGTTACCGAGAGGAAAAGTGTATACAAGTTTAGGAAGGAGACGTCGAGTTGCCGACAAGGTCGAGCATAAAATCTATAAGCACGTCACATGTACACATGTACTGATGGCAAGTAAAAGCTGTTAAATTTTCGCGCAAATACCCGCTACGGAAAGGCGTGTTTGCGAAGAAGAAGAAGCTCACACAAGTACGATAATCTGACAGGGAGCGGCGCGGATCAAACGGCTCGACGGGCGGATAGAAAATATTATAGATTGATAGGAATGACGAAGAAATGTCGCATGGATGCGGAGGTGCACTTGATCGGTCCTAATGGGGGAGCTGTCTGCCTGAGTGAGTCGGCATGTACGCGTAACCTTAGGCGTGACGCGGGTAGCGGTTAGAACACTTAAGAAAGATTATCGCACGTGTACATCAATCCTCATTGTGGAAAGTGTCAATTAGATTGAATATTGACGACATCATGTACGACACCTGTGGCTCTCGTCACCGCACTTTCTCTTCTTCTTCCCTTTCCTCCGTCCATTTTTGCAGTATTGGCAACACTCCATTTTCACCAGTCACTTCTCCTCATGTTTCCTCGCTTCGACTGTCTCTGTTTGCGAATATGTTTGCTGTCCCTCTACAATTGCTACTTCAGTCGGTTATGTCCCCATGTCACATCACATGTTTCCTTGTTCCTCAAATTTAATGTCACCACAAGTTACCCGGCAACTCTTGTGCATGGCCCTGGTTCCATGTTCTCACCTTTGTAAAAATCCCAGTGAAATCATGCAAAAGTTCTTCCCCGAGAAGCATTTACTAACACGACTTTTTAACAGATTTGGAAAATGCACAGTTTGATACACAGTTGTTGATTGGCATGTCCAGTGATGGCTAGTATGGAGCGCTGGCGTAAGGCAGCGAGAAAGGCCCTACGAAGCCACGCAACGAAAATCACGGTTGAAGGTAATTTATTTCCATGCCTGTTTCATTGGGTTGTTAAGCGTCTAAAGATTCTTGTCCGAGTTAATGCTGGGTAAGAAAATGAATTTTAGTAAAATAATCTAGCACTGTGTACATGCGGAACATGGACGCGGGTTCGTTTCACAAGATTTTTATCAACTTCCTCCTCCGAGCAATAAGTTATCTTAATGAATTTGTTCTAATTTTGACCAACTCGATATGTGGAGTACAGCTTGTGAAATGGTAGAAACACTAGACAGACTGTTTTTAAGAGTACACTTTGGGAGGCAGAGAAACGTGAGAGATTTGGTCGTTGTGACCTTGAGAGCCTTGGCTCATGTTGCCATTTTTCAGTACGTGTGTATACAAAAAGTGTATATAGCAAAAGTGTTGTGAGCACAATTTACGGTCTACTTAAAGGCACGTTTGGGTCTGCCGTCAGAAGCAGAAGCTGATGAAGGAGACCTTCATTACGCCACTATCGCCGATGGCCACCTACGGCTAGATAACGTCAACGTAGTCAGCCAGAAGGCGGAGACATATTATGAGCAAGGGTGCTTCGACTTTGTTTTTTCATTAGCAAATGTACTACAGCTAAAGCCATGAAATTTGACAAAGTAGCAGTCAGTATGTAGAAGCGTTTCATTATCAGCGTTTGTTAGAAGAATGAAGCGGGCTTGCGGATGAGATGAAGTTGCTAGTTGTTTGTGGGTAGGAGATTTTGCCAAAGTGTGTCAGCAGCCGCGCTCAACCCACACTTTTCGCCTTGTTTACTGATGGAATATAAAGATGCATAAAAACTGTCTCATCTTAAAACACGACTTTTAGTCTCAACATCAAATTTCCGGGAGAAACTTCACCCGAGCCGGAGACATTGCGTCAGGTCTTTGCTAGACGCAAAAAGTGACTTGCGATTCCTGTCAATGCTGACTCAAAGTGCGCCTTGTGTAGCGTTAGAAATTATTGGGAATTGACAATTTTTTGCCAAGTGTCCCACACGCCGCCTACAGCGACCTTCTGTTCAACTTGTTTTCAAAACAAGTGAATGACGCTCTTTAAGTGAGTGTCACCTTTCTTAATTTGTTTTCCTCTGATTTTCGGGCGGGATTTGTTGAGTGATGAAGGCGATTTCATGGCAAATTCAGCCAAGCGTCGAGGTCAGATCATCAAAAACATTGAATATTTGGATACGCACAGAGGTCGACAGGCGACCCTTTTTTGCAACTTGAACTTGAAGCTGTTGCTGTGTTTTTTGTGAAAGCGGTAAATCAAGAAACCCGAATTGTGTCCGGCAGCGATTTGCAATGTGTCACAGCCGTCTAAAGCCTTAGTGACTTGATGTTTACATGTGTGTTATGGCCGTGTTTGCAATGTTGTTGAAAGCGTATTCGTGTTTGTGAGCAACTGTCATGTAGTGGACGAGGAGACAGAAACCGCCAAAAAAGACGAGACATCTGGACAATTGGCTTTTTTGGACCGGTAGCTTTGATTGCAGATGGTGTTAATTTCCGAGTCAATGTTGTTATTGTCATGAGATTGGATTCGGAAACCATGTTTTTTGCATCGCAAATGAAAGATCTCGGTGGGATATTCCGACGCAAAAGCTTGACAACAAACCAGGGCGATGAAGCCAGTGGGAATGTGCCTTTTAGCTCTTGCAATTCAGGTCATTTCATCTTATTTTGTTCTATATTTACCCCGACTAACCTGCAGAGTGTAAGAGGCATGCGGAAAGTCGCGTTTCGCCTCACAACATGCCAACCTTTCGCTCGCAACTTTCTTTCTACTACAAATACGCTTGGAAATTGTCACTACGCTTTTGTTTCTCGCCAATATATATCCTTGATTAAATAGAGAAGAGATTTGACACTTGTTCGATTTGACATTCATCCGCGGACTACAATCAGACAGAGCTCAGAGACTGTAGTGAACAAAATGGACTAATTCTGTTGACGATGAAGCCAAGTTAATAACTTTCTACGGTGATATTTCAACCTTGCTTTATATATTCCTATTGCAGAGCATACAAGCGACGGCCACAGCGCTGCAACCCTAACGAGCAATTCACCTGTATCGAAACGACGGGTCTTCAGCGGGTAAGTTGAGCAATTGGTGTAGTATAGCAGCGTGGATACCACATGTTGCGTGCCAAGGAAGTATAGTAATTTATCAGGAAACACTAAAGATTAAAGTAGGTTCGATCAATGTGCTGCAAAGCAATTGAGGGCTATTCTCGACACTTGTTGGGTATAACCTTGCAAAACGACTGTGAGCAAATTATCGCACATACCAATATAATAATCTGTATCAGTTTTCGTCTCAACTAGTTGACCCTCACGGTGAGTCAGCCAGTCAGCCAAGTGCTGCCCATATCAATTTATCAGACAAAGAGGACTGCCAACTGAGATTATTATTATTCGCGAAAATTAAACTGCAAACTTTATCTGAAACTAAAGCGTTGAGATTGATTGCCTCATGTGTTGAGTTGAGAGATAGCAACGTCATTCCTATTAAGGTGTGAAAGAATCCCAGTGACACCACAAGTGTCAGTTGTGTCTCTTGTTGTTGTTCCAAGTGGATTGGTTAGTTTTTCAGGAGAAGTTCGAGACGCAAGTAGTGTTGTTATCCAATCGTGGTGTCCTCAAAAATTACAGTACTTCCTTGGCCGTGTGTAGTGTAGGCAAAGTGTTTCAAAATGAAGGTGAAATTTAAAATTTTTCGCAGGAAATGGCTACCGCCCCCACTGAGGAAGTTGAGTCAGGGTAAATTAGGCAGTGCTAGCGACAGTGCTGGGAAACCTTCTTTACTGAAAAAGACATGCTCAGATAAGAAACTCAAGGTAAGTGGACAAAATTTAACAATTCATATTTTGTTCAATCTGATCGGAGATACCGGATGTAACCTAGTCAAGAAGACGCGCGACCTTTTGCCAACTTGGAGTTGCATAACTTGACATCAAAGTTCTACTGGAACAGAGCACATGGCAGATTGCTAGTCACATTCCTTGGAACTGCGGTGAAGATCAGATTCACGAGGGTTTCAAGTTACTTTGGCTGGAATGCGAATTGATACAGTGTGTATCTTGTGCAATGCTCTTGAGGAAATTTATCCTTTGTTGTCGCACCTTGATTTGTTCAACAAAAGGATAGTGTCATTTAAGTCTGATAATGAATAGCTCAGGTATTTGAGAGTCTTCCTGCTTGAATAGGGCATGACAGGCGGTCTCTCCAAATACAGCAGCAGATATTTCAACATTACGTCAAAGCCTCCGCTGTACGGCATCACCGGAAAACAGGGATGTTGATTGAGTATACGTGATTGACGCAGTTGGGATCGCCCACAGTTGTCACAAGTACCTGTTGTCATGACTCGATCTGCGGAATTCGCAATTCTTTCTTGGCACTGCCGATATCGATCGTTTCTTCGTGCTTGGGCAGAGTATAATCAGAAAAGGGCAAACAAAGAGACATGGCTGGAAGACTGCTGAATTTTAGCTATATACTCCCATAATGCTGTAGTTTTCGCATGCGGGAAACGTGCTTTTGAATGTGTTGAATCTCGTATTGAGCAATTGGAGGTACGTACGTATTCGTTTACTATTTGGCGGTATTCATTCCCCGATATCGCAGTTTCAAGTTTCAAGAGCCTAAAGGCTGGAATATGATATCGTGTATATGTACGAGTCCTTTCCGTATGCACTGGCTTGGCTAGAAGCAAAGCTTTTCAGCCCTGCAACACATACTTCTTGGTAGGAGGCAGTTGAAATTTTGCAAAACCTTGACATCGGCGAACAGAAGAATCAAGAGTCAGTGGTCTTTTAAAAACTAATTAAATTGAACAGCTCACAATACAAGTAGTAGCCTTCAGCTTTTGTTAGTTAATTGTTGAAAAAGCATTACCAAGATACTAAACTTGGGAGTCATGTCTTACTCAAAGAAATTTCTCTTGCTAATTCTGTCCTGTGTTCGTAGAATTTCGCAAATAAAACTGGATGACTGAGGAGCAAATAGACTCTCTCTCCAACGCTTCCGAGAGTTTTGCGGATTTGTAGGCATGAGTAATAGAGGCGCATGTTTGGACAGATGAAATGACGTATATCAACATTTCGCATAGTGTGCTTGATCTACGACCATGTTTTGTTGGTTAAATTAGCCATTGTACAGTGTACTATTGCAGAGCCTTGCGTCATTGTCAGTTATGTGGTGTATGACGGAAAACAGGAGAAACAGCACTCACCCTTTTTGTTGAATTACATTTCTAGTCCTTACGTATAATATTCAATGTCAGTTTGAAACCACCAAGCCGCTTCACTCTTTCACCATCCATGTACGTTGTTTATAGAGCAGCAGATTTCATAGACAGGACACGCTTCAGTCAGGAAAAAATATTGGCGAAAAATATCCTTCATTTCTTGATATCATTTCCTGCAAGCACGCCGTGTGCTAAAATTTCTGTTTACATGGTGTAGTGTTGATAAAAACAAGGCAATGAAGAAATTATTTGATTTGGCTGAACTTCGCCTCGCTAGACTCAAAGGAGGAAGAAAAGGGTTAGATGCTGCGGATAATTGCGACCAGGAATTTCAGGATGGAAATCGGGCGGGGAGACAACAAGTGATAGATTTAGGCTGTTCCCCGCAATCAGGTCATCACGCATCTTTGATCCAGTCTGAGTCTGCTCAGCATAAAAAGTCGTCAAATTGCCAAAATATTTGTTCTAAGAACAGGTGTGCTGAACCGGTATTATTAGAAACTCGAGAAAGTGAAGTAAACTTGACATTTGCCGAAAAGCTTAAGGAAAGTAAATGGTTTCGGAATTTGGCGAATACGCACAGCAATCATGCAAGAGTGGCCGAAATACTTAGCAATGCGACTCAAGCCTTGTCTGCCATCGGGTCTGGTCTCAAGGTTGAACATTTGGTTCCGTTTGATCTTCGTCCAATTCCAATAACGGGTTTGTGTATAAATGTCAACTGTTTTTGTTGCAGCTACCACTGACCTCTCCCACCACTGCAAGTAGCTCAAGTGATATGGGCAACCGGCCTTCCGGTCCGTCCGAAGAGGAAGAAGAGAAAAACAAACCTATTCGAAGTGTGAGTGGAGACGTAACGTTAGTTGAACACAACAGCGCCGAAGAAGCTGAAGAAGAATTGGTTGACATCCCGCCACCCATGAAACCCATTTCGGAACAATTACTCACATCCACTGTTAACGCTGTCAACTCGGAAGATAACCACAACAGTTTGGTAAGTTGGCGGTTCTTGTAAAAGTATAACCGATTTCCGGAGCAAGTGAGGCCTGGAAAGCAAGTGAAGAAACTATGTTAATTCTTTGGGTTTCCTATGGACGTAATAGTCGTGTAGTGTCACTACAATAAAGGGGAACGAAGGATCAAACACTGCCGAACTAGCAACAGAACTAGAGCAAATCGTCCGCAAAGGAATGGTTCGTGAATAGAAAATCCTTCAATGCAGTTCACTTACCGGTTCAGTTTGTAGCTTGCAATCGGAGCATTTTATTTGATGCGTTTGGTTTTTGTTCTTTGAAAATGTAGTTTGAGCAAGTGTGGAATTTTGAAGTAACAGAGACAGCATGGATTTGTTAGAATTTTTTGTTTGCCGTTATTAGTGTTGAATCGATTAGTTTCATTTGACAGTGTGCGAATTTTGATTATTTTAAAGCTTATAGCATGCATATTTATGAGCTTTTTTACTAATTTTCTTAACTTTTCAGGAGCAACACTCGGAAAACATCGAAAGCTTGCAGAAGCTAAGCCTTGAAGGGCAATCAGGAGGAGAATCTGGATCAGGAGTTGCGTCCTCTTCTGCGGCTTGCCGGGAGGCAGATTTTGGACTTGAAAATGTGATAAGTGACAGTGATGTAGAACGAATGGAAAATACAACGAGTGGAGCCTCTGAAGGGGGCGAAGTTGACGAAAAGGAGCTTGCAAAACAGAAGCGACGCTATGTAATGGAAGAGCTGATAACAACGGAGCAAGATTATGTTAGAGATCTCAAGGAAATCATCGATGGGTACATGGCCATTATGCGAGACCCGGCCAGTGACATAACTATGCCCGAGGACATCCGAGGCGGCAGAGACAAGATGATCTTTGGAAATATTGAAGCCATCTATGAGTGGCACAGAGAGTAAGCATTGTTTCATGAATTCAAACTTTGCTCAGTTAGTTTCAAGTACTAACATAAAGTCCGTTATTGTGTATTCAGCATCTTCAGCAAGTCTCTGGACAAATGTTTGGAACATCCTGACGAGCTGGGGCTTTTGTTCAAACGATATGAAAGAAAACTTCACATGTATGTCGTCTACTGTCAGAACAAACCGATGTCGGAGTTCATAGTTTCAGAGTATATATACACGTATTTTGAGGTACGTTTTTCTTTACTTTGTTAACTTCTGTCAGTGTACTAGGTACTTAACAGTTCCATTCACATTGCAGGAAATTAGACAACGACTTGGACATAAGCTTACGCTGTGTGACCTGCTCATTAAACCAGTTCAGCGGATCATGAAATACCAGTTGCTTCTGAGAGATATTTTGAAGTACACCGAGCGTATCGGCATCGAGGATGATATAAAAGCCCTGAAACAAGCGTGCCACGTTATGCATGTTGTCCCAAAAGAAGCTAACGATATGATGAATGTTGGGCGACTGCAAGGATTTGACGTAAGTCGAGTTTAAGCTATATACTTTAGCGATGTTGAATGGTGCTAACGTTGCTTTGATTCTTGTACAGGGAAAAATTACTGCTCAAGGCAAATTGTTGATATTTGGCCCTTTGATGTGCCAGGAAGGGCCGAGCGCCCTTAACTTCAAAGGCAAAGAACTTCAGGTGTTCTTCTTTGAGCAAAGTATTATTCTCAGCGAAGCTGTTGGCAAGAAAACGCAGTTCTCCAATCCCCGATATGTCTACAAGGATCATATACAGGTATTTGATACACATGTTTTTTCAAGCCGATTGAAAATTTTACCGTGTGACCATAAACCGGGGTTGCGTATTTAGGCTAACAAGATGTCCCTCGGAGAGACCGTGGATGATGGTGATCAATGTAAATTTGTCATCACTTCAGTTGATCCAAACAAACCGACTGTTTCCTACATTTGCCAATGTACCAGCAAAGAGAATCGGGATGAATGGGTGGAAAAAATCCGTGCTACGCTGCATATCCAGAAGGATTTCATCGCTGCTATCCAGTCTCCCATAAAGTATTACCAAAAGTCAAAACAAACTTCGTAAGTATTCAATTGCCAGCACATAACAACATTAACTGCAAAGGCATCAGCTTGCTATGGGTTGCATTATAATTGTACACATCCTATCGGTTGTGGGTACTTCAACTATCCTCTTTCTCACCTTACCCCACCACTGCTTCGGTGGAGGATGCAGAGGTGATGAATTGGTGTCAGCGAGTATGCTCGATTAACAACTTTCTGAAGGTTTTTCTGATGTTCAACAATGTACTTTCCAGTACTGAAAGTTAGTAGTTCTTGATTCTACTCAACTTGTGCTTCAAAGTGGTTCTTCAGCGGAAGATTGAAGAATTGCATAACTTTTTAGTGTCGAATAATGATTAAGTATCTCAAGTCAGAATCGTAACAAATTTTGCTGTGGAATTTCTTATTAAGTTCATAAGAGCTTTCATTGTAACTTTTTCAGTCAGATCATAGAATTAGAATTAGTTTAGTTGATAAAGATCTTCCGAAATTACTGATCTTATTATTGTAAATGTTGGCAGACGCCGGAGTCAAGTTTGTTCGTTCTTATATTGTATGTTAGTTGAAAGAAGTTATTTTCTTATGTGTGTCAAATCAGCTTGGTTATTGATTATTGTTTTAGAGCTTCGTTATCAGCTATTGTACCTGCAAAATTGTTAACTTGACCTTGCTTAGTTGTTCTCGTAGAAAGAGAAGTGAGGCCCTCAGAATGTTTCTGAAACCTTTAGTCGCCCATGGTAAATATAAATGATAGCATCGTTGTACAAATTTCAAAGCAGAATGTATCGTTTTGCGTCTGTGAGATAGTAGCTGGAGACTGATGCTAGCTTTAGTTTGTTTTAAGTGTTCATTGATATCGGTAGTGTTACGTTTGTGTTTACAATGATGTCGACGTGTTTCGGCAGGGCAGATATATTATTAGATGTGTAGCTGCATTGCCAGGAGATTAACACCGGAGTTCTCTCCGGAGTAATTTTCGAAAACGCCAAGCTTTTAATATGATTTCAAGTTAAAGTTGAAGCCGGAATCTGTACCTCAGCAAAGTTATGATGTTTCGGATGTAGCAGCAAAAAATGTTGTGGAACTGACATTACTGGCTTTAGTTTTCATACTCTCCTCTTGACGGCAAAGATCCGTGATTTTAAATTTTATAAACTTCGTGTAGGAACTGGGGCTGGAGCTACCATTCGCTAACGAATGTTGTTTTAAAGCTTTCTTTGTCATTGTGCACAGTTAATTATGTAGAATATTGTGATAGCACACGATAAGCTGCTAATATGCGTCAACGAACATGATAAATGAGTTTCAGTCAGTAGTATACAGTATACATACAGTTGCCGAAATATATACAATTCAAAAGTTAATATTTAGTGCTTAGATTTACTGGAAACGTTGATCTTCGTACAGGAACGGTTTACTCGAAATCTCTTGAAGAGATATATACCAGCAAAAATGTTTGTGAGCAGTAGTGATAATAACTGTTGTATGTATCATCGTGCCGGATAGTCTTCTGATGGTGTTTCGTGTAGTTGACAATATGCTATGTATTACTGTAAATAGCTAGGACGAAATAGAGAAAATTATTCTGGTCAAAGGTTTATGGGCGCTAATGGTATAGTGCTCCTTACGTTACTGCTAGTTCGTTGGACGTGGACTTGCGTTGTGCAAAACCTGTCAAAGAAATTTCGAACTACAATAACGTGCAGAGCTGATGAAGCAAAATTATTGTCACTTGCCAGCATATGTATTCTTTCATGTTAATCATTCTTTGTAAACACAAGTTTTCCGTGTCGATGTTCGTTAAGCCAGAGAATATATTGACTGATTTTCTAAATATACTTCGATTGTAAGTTCTGGTCATTTTAGACGTAATTTGAAACTCTTTTTGTGTTGTTCTAGCTTTGATTGATGTTTTTGTTCAGTTTTGTTGTTCATTGTTTTAAGTTTGTCTTGCAACCAGCTGAATTTGTTAGTTTGTTACGTACAGCTATAATGGTTCTCATAGTAGAATTCGCCCGGAAGATTTTTGTATAGCTGTTTTTGGGCTGAGCTGATAGAGCACTTCGAGTTGTGTAGGAAAAGTGAAAATGTGGTGGAATTATCTCGTTCGAAGTGTCCTAAAGTGGGCCTGCAAAGGATTTGACTTGACTGCAGGTAAAAACTTTTCTAACTTTTAAACCCGGGCACCCAACATTATGCTCTTTTCACCCAAAGACGCCTAGAGACCACTTCTTCATTTACAAATGTTCATATGTAGTGAATCGCGGCGTCAGCTGCTCAGGCGTCCCTAAAACCGGAAGCGCCACCGCCTTTGAAGTCATTGCTGAGCATGCTGCTCGAGATCGCCCACCCAGAATTTGATGAGACTTTTTTTTGGATGATAGCCCATGTTGAGTTCTACCACTGACCAAAATTTTGGAGGGCTGACTCTTTTTGTTTTGGAGCTAGAGGCCTAAAGCATTCGGAATTGAGGGATTCTTGGCGGTCCTGCAGCCCCCGAAGTTTGCAAAGCTTCGACACTTCAACCAATGGATGCATTCTAAAGCCTGCTACCACCAGAAAAGTGTAGCTTGTACGACTTCATTTGACTGAGTTACAGCGGTTTACATTTAAGCATTGCGGTAAACGGCGATCTAACAGCCAAGTCCAAATTGCCATTAACGATAATGAAGATAATATTAATTTTGTGTTATTATGTAGAGGGAAACTCGAAACCTGTTTGCTGGAACCGAACATGTATAAGCATATGGCGCAACCGAGATGGTGGCTATCCAAGATGTTTTTTACGAAGACCGCCAGAGAGTGGGCCGGCGTGATTGCACTGTTTGGTTGAAACAAAGGTAGAAGATTGAACTTGACTGACTGACTTGACTGTATTTGTAATTTGATTATGATTGTAATGGTTATTTTTCTTGATGAAAGGCGGTAAAGCACACTGTGGCGGTCTTCGATGGAGGTTTCTTCAAATTGTTGGCGGCCGGGTACCATAGCGGCGAACGCCAAGTGATGAAGCGGGAGGATTTCAAGATGGTGGTGTATGCAGAGGAAATGAAAAACATGCCGAAGTCTGACTGGGGACACAATCTATTCGCTTGTTATTTGACCAAGCCCGTGTTTGATGATGAAGGGAACCTAAGTAGAGATGGTGGTATTGAGATACATTAGTCACCGTTTCCGGTGAGCTACGGTTGTTTGAACCGTGTTGAGGTGGCCAGAGTGTATTAGTATTTGAAGGCGAGTGGTTATAGTACAAATTTCGATCAGGAGAAGTTTGTTGGACTACATAGTAAGAGTAAGCAAAGTGTGTTGTGTTTCCCAACGGTAAGTGTTTTCAAGGTCATCCTAATTTTTTTATGAGCAATCGATTCGTAATTGTCCATATGATGGTTCAGGAGTAAAATATTAGCACGAGGAAATAGTGGCAGGTAAACATGTTATGAATTTATTTAATGCTCGTTGTGAAGACTACAGGGTCATAGTAGACTTCATTAGCTACTCTACCCCCGGTTTGTTTGATTACGATGCATATTACTTGCGGGAAGCAAAAGAAGGAAGTTGCTGTAGAATTTCAGGCGTGTAAGAAGTTGGATAAGATAGGGTACATTACCCGGTATGCCAGCAAGGAGCCGATAGAATTAGTGTTAGAGCGGAATCTAATGCCATTGTCTCTATTGGTTAGATAGTTTCGACGGAAGGAGTTGAGTGCAAAAGTGGCGTCTGATACCGTTTGTGAGTATTGCTATAAGGAATTTGAGGATGAAGTGCCTAGCGGCAATGTCAAGGATTTGAAGACGAGGAAGGCTCTTGAAAAACACATTATCATTACGCATGCTAACGAGAAGCGGCCTTGTGAGTTTTGTCGGTTTATAGTACCAGTTTATCCACACCAACAAGAGGAACACAACAAGTATCATGAGAAAACCGGGTATCATTGTGGAGATTGCTTTTGGTACTTTGAAACTGATAATGCAAGGAGACCACGCAAGTATCAGGGGTGCAAGAACAAGGGCGTGTATAACGAGGATAGAGTTCATTATTAGTTTTAATAGTTTAGATGAAATCGTGTATACAAGGATATGCCATAGTTATGATCTTTGTATTATTGAACGGTTGTGGGAGGATTGTAAAATATAGTATGTAACCTTTTGATGAATGCAAGTTGAAAGGTTGGAATTTATACTTGAATTGGCACTAGCTGGTTAAGGTGGTATAGTAGAAAATTTGTTGTTAGCCTGCTAGTTCGCCTGATGTGTTGTATTCAATAAAATAGTAGTGTCCAGGGAATTTATAAGGATAATAAAAATTTTACATCAAAAGCTTGCTTGAGAGAATGTGTAAACGGAAATGTATTAAAAATTTAGATGACCTCCGCAAATAGCCATTACATGTTACATTACATTACCTAGGGTGAGTGGTATTGGTGGGATTGGAGAAGAAGAAGCAAGATAGACTGACGTATCAAGTGTTAGCGAGCGTCCGTAAGGCTATTTAGCAACGGATGCAAAATGTAAGGGTATATTATGGACTGAGGACCTGCGGCGTGATTGAAATGGATACGCGGAGGGTGGTTGGAAGCGTCACAGATAATGATTCGCGGGAGATATTAGTAGCGGATTGCATCGTTAGTTGAGCAATAGGATGAATGTTTGTTGAGGCTGGATATAATAAGATTTGTTTAGTCACGGGACTTGGTTGACTTGGGAGCTACTAAGTCGGGAGAGCGGACGTTACTGAGACGCCAGTTAGAAGCGTTGATTGTCGAGTGGAGAAAGGGGCGAACAGAGAAGCAACTGTGGCAGAGTGCAAGACGGCTTTTTGAAAGTGATCGAAATCATGAAGGGCGCTAGGATTGCAGCAACGATGCTGCTGCTGCTGCTGGGGCTGGACTTGTACTCGAAACCGCCCAAATTACTCGGTCCGTCAAGCAAATCATCCGGGCGGGAAAGGTAAGGATTGGTGACGGAATTTGGGCGTGGTTGCAAAATAGATAGTATGAAGTTGTGGAAGCGAGAGCTAGGAGACATTTCGTTTGACCCGGAGCTTTTTATTGCAGACTGTGTGTTATCCTACAACTGTACTTTCTGTTTGTATGAAAATCAGAAATGTGCCTTCTACTTGCCGCTTAGACTCGGACCGGAGGACGGCTACTGCGCTGAGCCCTCAAGGAAGATTCATGGTGCTGAGGTGAGAACTGATGAAATATATCAATAGAGGTGACTAGTGAAGGAGCGATGAATCCAGACTAAAGATGATGGAATGTTCTGAATAGGAGACCAAGGTTGTCAACGTCTATGATTGTCACCATATTCAGAAGGGTGAAGAACCAACTGTTGAAGAGTCCGGGGGAAATGTTACTGCAAAGGACGATTACGATGAAGGGTGGATTGCAATTAACGTGGACATGGCAGTTCCGGGAGTGGGCGAGGGCATGACAGGCAAAGGAGCCTTGGAGTGGACAGCAATTGCAGTTGGGATTCTTGTGGGTTCGATCATGCTGACAATAGGTAAGAGTTAAAAATGTGATTGTTTGACTTCGTGAAATAACATGGGGGAAAATATATGGTGCTAATTTGAGCCCTTTTTCGTAGGTGGTTACTGGCTGTTGAGATACTTTGTACGTGACACAAAGATTGAGACTACGCGCCTACACAGAGAGGTGTTGCCTCGAGATGTCGAAGGTCAAGGTGGAGCAGGATCGGGAGAGCAAGGACAGAGGAAGGCAACTACAAGCGTTTCTACAGACTCGGCAGAGAGTCAAGGGTTAAAGATGGACAGTCAACCAGGACCAAGCGGGCCGGTGAATGGCTGCTTCTGAGAATACCACTGACTGGCGTTTGCTGAGGATGGCTCCAGCAATCGCCCAACAAATCAACGATCATATGATTCGGGAATTACTCCCTCTCGCGTGGGGGGGGGCAACAACAACAGGAAGGAAGCAGTCAACACTCGGTAGCTGGCAAAGAGAAAGCAAGTAAACTACCACCATTAAGTACGCTTTTGCCGACATCGGCACCTCCCGATGAATCAAACTGAAGCTCAAAGATGATTTTTGTTTTAATTTCATTCAACAGTCTTTGTGTGTGAGTAACAAAATAACATCGTCATGCACTGAATGTAGTCAAAAATAGTTGTCATGAAAAAACTTGTTAACCCAGTATACGACACAAATGTGTTTTTAGCAAAGTCGTTGATCTATTATGAGTTAATTTATAGTTTGATCAAGTATGCGAATAAAGATTGGTCCTTTCGAAACAACACAGAAATGGACGCGAGGTGTTAATTAGAGACGACTTTGGGTAAGTCAGTGTTTATTCTTAGCCCAATCCGCGAAAGTCCTTTTCATCATATGTATAAACACTATTATCTTTTCAGACCAATTGTTACTTTGGTTCTTCACCGGCTACCAAGTTCTTCAATAATTGAATCTTTAGGCAATGAAATGACGCTTGAAGGATTACCGAATCAATGTGGACGAAGGTTTGTAATCAACGTCCTTCTGCATGGACACCCACAAATTTCAAAAGCAGGAATGGCACAAGGTGTGTACCAGACGTTGGAAAGCAGCAACAACATGGCAAGCTCCATGACGAGACACATTGAAATTTTACAATCAGAGTTTGCGTGTAAACTTCAATGAAATGCCTTACTGCAATAGAAACCCGTTGTACTTGATCGATGCAATAGTAAAGTTGATTGACGGTTAAAAAAGTGTACTTCATAAACGGTACATCTTCATATAGTATAGCGTGCTTTTCGTAACCTTTCATACAGACCTCCTACAGATAGTACATATGGGATGTCAACACCATCGCTAGACATCTCAAGATTGCCAGCGTACCTCCATGAGTAGTCGAAAAAGAATCACGGTACCATATCGGAAAACTAGTCCCACCGAAAGTTGGATGTTCAGTAACTAGTCTACGAAAAGTCAATTAAAAAATTTAAAGATTTCAAATCAGTTCAGATACTTTTGTATTTGCAGCGTTCAACAGTAAAAGTTCGTAGATATGAAAGTCCATATTTCAACAGTAACAGTTCATAGTTATACAGGTCCACATTTCAAACAACAAAGAATGCATTATGGCAACTATTATTACATCTTCACCTTTCGAAAGTCGAATAGCAGATGACGATTGTTTTGTTCCAACGATTTTTTGAATCAACATATACAATAAAAGAATATTCAAACAATCAAGCTATAATAATGCTGTACATTTCGAGCAACTACCGAGTCCTAACCAAACAATCATTTGCAATTTCTTTTCAATCAATCTACTCAATTATACAATTCCAAAAAAAGATACTCAAGTTTTAAATTGTTCTACAAAATCAAGTCAACTATAGAATTAATCTAGAAACTGCAGCGAGTAACAGTATTTCCGTAATCTGTAGTTCTTTGAACGTAAGGTGGAAGGGTTGCCATTTACGATGCATGGAACCAAGCGCTGAAGAAGTTCACTAGTTGTGGTACCAGAAGGTCCATCATGCAATGCAGCGTCAGAAGAATTCTGATGAGGCAAGTTGTTCAAGTTTGAAGGCGAAGCTTGATCATCAGAAGACAATTGATAATCAGAACATGCTCGATTCGCTGACTGACTGACATGGTTAGTTCCACCAGAGACGACTTCTTCAGTATGATAGAGAAAGAGCAGAGTGCTACCAACTTGACCCATTTCAGCAGGCTCCAGTGGGTCGTTCCCTACGACAGGTTCTTTAGGAGCGCTAGAGGCGTCTTGAGCGCTTTCAGCAAGATTTTGGTGACTGTTTCCTACAGTTTGCCCTTTAGGAGTGCTGGACGAAGTTTGAGCAATTTCAGAAGGATTGTGGAGACTGTTTCCTGGTGTAGTTTGGTCACTTGGCTTTGATGGTCCACCTCCAAGAACGTCCTCACATGGATTTTTCATTGCCGATAGTAGGGGCTGTAAGTAATCATCGGTAATAGCAGTTCGGAGTTTGCATATTTTAAAATTGGCGCTGCCATTTCCTACCCATCCCCGCCCCTAGCAATGTTAAAGGTCCATTTACACCTCAACCCCTCCGAGGCTCCCGCCCCTCACTGCTGCTCTATCCTCAAGCTGGCAAAGTTCTTCGCCGCCACCACCCGGCGCCACCTAGTGGCAATAAAATAATTTAAAGCTTCATCTTTCTCCACATCCCAAGCTTGGCATGCTGGTTTGTTTACAAGCCAGTATTTGTGTGTGAACTGGCGACTTGAAGGTTGAATCTCAAAAGTCATCACTTCTTATATGAATAGCAGTGAATTTTAGTGGAGTCTTTTTGAAAAATTTATTGCTGATTTTAAACTAAAACTTAATCATGTCTTCTTTAAAATTAAATTATTTGTCTTTGCAGACAAGCTGACTCTGACCGAAAAGAAGGAAGCACTTAATGACAACTTTATCTTTGTGGATCAACCAAACGTGTTCCAGTTGGAGCACTCATTGAAGAAGATTCGGAGTACTGACCGGCCTTTCAGGATTATCAGCAAAGATCTGTATCGATTCATCAATAAGGATGCCATAACCGAAGAACTGGCTTCTGTATACAAAGTAGCCCACAATGCCAAAGGAGAAGTTTCTGGTGTAATTGTCAAGATTGGAAGCAATTGCTTTGTTGCAACGAAGTTGAAGGAAGCCTACACTTTTGCGTTTGTGAGTCAATCAACAGATCCAGTGGCTAGCAGTCCCAATGAAATGGAGAAGCTGATTGCCGAACTAGGCCGAACTAGGGAAGAAGTTATAGCCCTCAAAGCAGAATGTGCTAAACATGAAGCCAGAGCGGACAGAGTCATTTCGAAAGCGAGCCATGCTAAAAGAAATATTGCCAAGTTGAAAGAAGAGTTGAAGTTAAAGAAAGGTGAGCTCCTAATATTTATACAGCAATGCTGAAAATAATCATGTTTGAATCAATAATAATGAGGCTACGTAATGCTTGTTTACGGATTGTCAAGTTGACTGTCAAAATGATACGGAGACTTCTAATGTTGAATTGAATCAAACTAAGGAAGAAGTCATAGCCCTCAAAGCAGATTGTGCTGAACTTGAAGCTAGAGCGGACAAAGCCGTTTCAGAAGCCATCGATGCTTAAGAACAAATTGCAAAGTTGAAAGAGGAGCATGCAGAGCTGAAGTTATGGAAAGGTAAAAGTTCGTAATATTTCAGATCATTGCTGGAAATATCATGTGTGAAGTAATAATAATCGAGCTGCATAAATTTTTATTTACGGATGCTCATGTT